>JAJOOF010012150.1:0-16943 GCA_029582545.1 Solanum lignicaule
CATTTCCCACTCAATTTGACCCCCTGAATAAGAATATGAAGTCAAATTTCCGAAATCATGCACGGATTTTGAGATATATGGAAATTACAATTATAGGTGTTTCCGAAGCACATTTTCGGGCATTTTTGGGGTCGTTTCAGGATGGTGTTAGGTTTGTTGTAGTTGAAACTTCCCACGCAAGTGTTTTACAAGTTGAAAAAATATTTTGGTAAGGAAAATTGTTTCCAAAAAAATTCACGTCACGAGATAAATAGATTTTAGAAGATTTTGGATCAAAACATTGATGAAAATAATGAAGTAAAGAGAAACCTAAATATACACAGGGTGTTGATCGGGGCTCTAATTTATTTTTGGAATAAGGTTTGAGCCAGGGATAGCAGAGACACCCAAAGATTTTTAAAGAATTGTAATCCGGATCTTGACCAAACAATAGTTGAAACGGTGATTTCTTTTGTAAATGTGGGGTAGGCAAATGATTTATGAGATAAACCGCATGTTGACAGGCAAAAGACGAAAGAGTCAATGGAAGTGATGCCTCATGAAGTAAGGTTCTGGCCGTCTCAATAATATGCCTGTGACGACGTTCAGCAAGAGCAACTCTTTGGGGGTGTATGGAGGAGATACAAGATGTTCAATACCCTGATATCTTAGGTACGGATCAAGGCTTTTATATTCGCCACCACCATCTGTATAGAGAGAAAGAACTTTTGTATTAAAATGATGTTCGATTAATGCTTGAAAGTTCTGGAAAAGGTTAGTAACCTCATTTTTATTTCTTAATGTGTAAAGCCAGGTGTATTTGGTATAATGATCCACAAAAATACAGTAATATAATTTATTATCAATCGATTGAACTGGAGAAGGACCCCATAAATCACTAAAGATAGTTTGAAAAGGTTGGGTACATGATAAAGTGAACTGCTGAAACGGATGGCGATGAGCCTTATTCAAAGAACAAGATTTACAAACTAAAAATTTGTCTCGCAAGCAAGGTAGTGAGAATTTATTCAAAATAAAACGTAAAACTCTTGAATGTGGATGACCCAACTGATGATGCCAAGTGAAACTGGTTGTGGTGGAGGAAGTCAAATGCGCTTGAGGAGGAGAGATGGAGGTTAAGTCTGGCCACTCATAGAGACCGTCTGTACTCTGACCGTGCACCAATAGAGTCCGCGTTTCCAAGTCCTTCACAGAAAAATGAAAAGGAAAGAATTCAATAGAGGTTAGGTTATCTTGACATAATTTAGAGACTGAGAGTAAATTGCGTTTAATGCTTGGAGCACAGAGAGTGTTACAGAGTTTGAAAGATCTATTTGATGCATTTAAATGAGTAGAACCAGTGTGAGTTATGGGAATTTTGTTACCATCACCCATAGATACTTGCTCCATGCCATTGTATGCCTGCAGGTCTTGGGGTGTGGCAGTGATGTGATGAGATGCTCCCGAGTCGAGAATCCAAGGATTGTCTGACTTGTTCAAGCCTAACACATAGTTGGCCTTGGCCTCAAAATGATTGTGAGACTGCGATCGACAAACGTTTGCAACATGACCGGGTTTGTTGCACAACTGGTAGCGTACACCATCATAATAGTTGTTGTTGGTCGAAGATCTCCTCGGATTGGGTGAAGTGAAGCGATTGTTGGACCGCCGTTGTTGGTTGGTACCATTGTTATTGTTGGGGCGACGATTGTTGCGATAGTTTGAATTATCAGATTGGCTGGATGTAGCAGCAGCAGCAGTAATCTGGGTAGGAACGCTTTTGGACTCCTCACATCGAAGAAAAAGTTCATGGTCTTGAAGCTTTTCGTACAGTTCTTCATATGTTAATAGGGGAATCACGAGCACAGATTGCAAAAGAAATACCATGATACTCTGCACCAAGACCACTAAGGATCTTTACTATAAGTTCAGAGTTGGTGACGGGGGCACCATCAATAGAGAGTTCATCAGCAATAGAGCAAACACTTTGCAAATACTCGGTGACTGGTTGGGAGTCTTTGGTCAGACGCATCAGTCGATCACGCAGACTGAAAATTCTGGTTTGAGACTTATTTGAGACTTATTTGCATAAGCAGTGTGCAGGGCATCCCAGGCTGTCTTAGCTGAGTTAGTAGTGGCAACCGTTGTAGCAATTGTTTGATCAACAGATGCCATAAGTGCATTTTGAATGAGTTGGTCTTGCCGAAACCAAAGAGCAAACGCAGGATTGGCACTGGGGCTGTGCCAGTTGTGATAGTGCGAGATGGGGAAGGAGTAGACCCATCGAGATGACCATAGAGATCATGACTATGCATAAGCATGGAGAATTGTGCCTTCCACGTTGCAAAATTGTGATTGCCATGTAATTTTATGGGCAATTGGGATGCAGGGTTAAATTGAACGATCATTGTGCCGACGTTGTAATCAGCATTAACAACACGAGTAGCGTCTCCCATATGTGGAGGGTGGGTGGAAGAGAGAAGGAAAAAAAAAACAGATCTTACTCTTTAGAGTATATTAGGGCTCCTGATACCATATAAAATCAAGAGATCGAGAGCTCTTTCATTGATCCAATATTGTGTTTATATACAAGAATGGACTAACTAATTGCCTAAACTAACTCCTATGAAAGAGGATTGCTAAATGTGCTAAACTACTTGAAGAGATATAGGAGTGCTAGACAACTAGCTGAAGTATATGTCAAACAATAATCAACTTAATATAATAATTAACATGTGCTTTAATAAAGACTACCATACCTTGATTGAAGAAACTCCACGAAATTGAGTGAGAAATATGAACTCTTGAACTCCAACCTTGACTTCTTCTTCTCCAATGGTGGTTTCTAGAGAGAGAATTATTTTGAGGGGAGGTAGTTTCTATTTTTGAGTTTTGGGAATAATGAATTGTAAAAGGGTGTTTAATACTTTAAAAATCCTTAAATAACTCTAATAAAACAATATAAACCGTCCCCAACCTAATCTAACCACCCTAGGAATTTACCACTTTGCCAACTTCGCCGAATTTGGGCAGATTCAGTGGTGACCTACACCCCTAGACCTACGGACTGTAGGTGGGCACTCACGCCCCTTCCTGCAGGTCCGTGGTTTGGGTCAACAAGTCACCATTTGGGGTCCTTGACCTATGGACCACCCCCACGAGGCGTGGATGGACCTACGGGGCTTAGGTCCCATCCGTAGGTCCTTATTTTTGACAGTTTTTGCTCTTTTGGAGCAACCTTGGGGTTAGGGTTTAGGGTCCTCCTCAAGGACCCTTGGTTGTTCCTTGGGGAGTCATACCTTGACGTTTAACATCTAAACCCCTCAACCTAAGCTCGGGAACTCATTTTACAACATCAAACCCAACATCAAACTCAACAACACACTCGTAAGGCTCTAGTCTCACCTACTAGTTTTTCCGAGTCGTTACATTATCGCCCTATTAGGAACATTCTTCCTCGAATGACACTTTAAACACTTTAGGGAATTAAAGACTCAAGACTAGCATCCCATCATGCATGAAACATCATAAACAATGAACAAAACTAGGAGGAAACATCAACTCTTTCTCAAGCATACTTCATACAACACAAGAAAGTAGGAACTACATCTACAAACTCATTATGCATGAAAACTTCGACATTTCTCATTTCTTTGGAGGAATTACCTTCTCCAACTCAAATCATGCTCATCATAACATCATTAAGCAAGTTATGCAATTATTCTTAAAAGCACATTTAGGTATGTTCAACAATTCACCTCATGAAACATATAGGCAAGTCAAGGAAAAAGTTGAGGATAACGGGACTTCATATCGGCGTTGGCCTACCATGTAGCACCCTCAACTAAATGGTTCCTCCATAAAACCTTAACGGAAGCTACTTCTTTATTTCTCAACCTCTTGACTTGCCGGTCTAAAATCTTTACTAGAACCTCTTCATATAAAAGACTCTCATCAACTCCTAAACCCTCTAAAGGAAGTATGGATACCAGATGACCAATGCACTTCTTTAGCATTGAAACATGAAACACCGGGTGAATTGGAGCCAACTCGCTTGGAGTCTAATTCATTTGCAACTTTCTCAATACGTCCCAAAACTTGATACGGGTCTACATACCGGGTCTATGCTTCCCCTTCTTGCCAAACCTCATCACACCTTTCATAGGTGAGATTTTCAAATAGAACCAATCACCAACCTCAAATTCTAGATCCCTTCTTCTATTGTCAGCATAAGACTTTTGCCGACTTTGCACCGTCCTCAACCTCTCCCTTATGAGTCAGACTTTTTCAATGGCCTCATAAACAAGTTCAGGACTAATTAGAGCAAATTCACCTACTTCAAACCAACCAACCGGAGGTCTACACCTCCTACCATATAGTTCTTCAAACGGAGCCATGGCATTGCTTGAGTGGTAAATATTGTTATAGGCAAACTCTATCAATGGGAGATGGTCGTCCCAATTACCTTTGAAATCTATCACACATGCCCTCAACATGTCCTCTAAGGTTTTAATGGTGCATTCCGCTTGATCATCCATTTGAGGGTGGAAAGCGGTACTAAGTTTAACATTGGTACCAAGCCCTTTTTGGAATGCCTTCCAAAAGTGTGAAGTAAATTGAGTACACCAATACAAAATGATAGATAAGGGAACCCCATGCAACTTCACTATCTCATTGAGGTACAACTTGGCATAGTCTTCCGCTGAAAATGAAGTCTTGACGGCAATAAAGTGGGTTGATTTTTTCATCCTATCAACAATGACCCAAATAGAATCATGTTGCCTTCGAGTACGAGGCAAACCCACATTAAAATCCATATTCACATCCTCCCACTTCCAAGTGGGAATATCTATATCTTGGGAAAGCCCTTCGAGCCTTTGATGCTCGGCCTTAACTTGTTGGCAATTCAGACACTTGGCCACAAAATTTGCTATATCCTTCTTCATACTATTCCACCAATAGACTTCCCGTAGGTCACGGTACATCTTGGTAGCTCTTGGATGAATAGAATACCGCAAACCATGAGCTTCTTCTAGAATTTTCTCTCTTAAGCCATCAACATCCAGAACACATAATCTACCTTGGTACCTAAGCACCCCATCTCCCCCTTGGGAGAAATTCTCAACGGACTTGTTGAGTACCGATTCTTTCAAATCCATTAGTATGGGATAAAGGTGTTGTTTAGACTTCACCTCAACCAAAAAGGACGATTTGGAACTATGTTGGACCATAACTCCACCCTTGGTGGAATCCACTAGTTGGACACCTAACTGGGCCAACCTATGCATATCACGAACCAATTCCTTTTTCTCAACTACCCATGGACAATCTACTTAGGGCATCCACAACTACATTAGCTTTGCCGGGGTGGTAAAAGACACTCATGTCATAATCCTTTAAAAGTTCTAACCACCTTCTTTGTCGGAGATTCAAGTCTTATTGTCTAAACACATATTGAAGACTCTTGTGGTCGGTGAAAACATCTACATGGACCCCATAAAGGTAATGTCTCCATATTTTCAAAGAAAATACTACCGCGGCTAATTTGAGATCATGAGTTGGATAATTCTTTCCATGTACCTTGAGTTGCCTCGAAGCATAGGCAATCACTTTACCATGTTGCATAAGGACACATCCCAAACCCACTCAAGAAGCGTCACAATATACCACAAACCCATCGGTACCCTCCGGTAAGGTAAATACCGAAGCGGATGCAAGTCTATCTTTCAATTCTTGGAAGCTTTTCTCACAAGCCTCCGACCACACAAAATTAGCTTTCTTCTGAGTTAAAGCCGTCAATGGAGAAGCAATGGAGGAAAACCTCTCAAAAAACCTCCTATAGTAGCCGGCACAAACCTAAAAAGCTTCTAATATCGATAGGAGTTAAAGGTCTAGGCTAACACATAACCGCATCCGTCTTCTTAGGATCTACCTCAATACCCATGCCCGACACAATATGACCAAGGAAGGCAACCGACTTAGACAAAACTCACATTTATTAAACTTAGCATATAATTGGTAGTCTTTAAGGACTTCCAATACGATCCTCAAATGATCCATATGTTCACCCTCACTTCTTGAATAGATCAAAATATCGTCAATAAAAATGATCACAAACGAATCAAGATATTGCCTAAACACCCTATTCATTAGGTTCATGAATGCCGCCGGGAATTAGTCAACCCAAATGACAACCAAAAATTCAAAGTGATCGTACAGGTTCCTAAAGGCCGTCTTGGGAATGTCAACCCCTCTTACCCTTAGTTGATGGTAACCGGAACGAAGATCTATCTTGGAGAAATAGTTAGCCCTTTGAAGTTGATCAAACAAATCGTCAATTCTAGAAAGGGAATACGTATTCTTTATAGTCACCTTGTTTAATTGGCGGTAGTCTATACACATTCTAAGGGACCCATCTTTCTTCTTCACAAACAATATCGAAGCACCCCATGGAGAATTACTTGGTTGAATAAAGACTTTGTCTAACAAATCTTTGAGTTGTTCCTTCAACTCTTTCAATTCGGTCGGAGCTATCCGATAAGGAGGAATGGATATGGGTTGTGTATCCGGCAAAAGATCAATGCCAAAGTCTATTTCCTGTATGGAAGGAATGCTGGGCAAGTCATCGGGAAAGACTTCCGGAAACTCAGTCACCACAAGGACATACTCTAAAGAAGGGACCTTGGACTCAACATCCATAACCCTAACAATATGATACATGCACCCCTTGGAAATCATTTTCCTAGATTTTAGACATGAAACAAATTGACCTCTAGGAATAGAATTCCCCCTTTTCCACTCTAAAATTGGCTCTTTTGGAAATTGAAATTTGACCACCCGGGTCCTACAATCTATTAAAGCATAACATGCATGCAACCAATCCATGCACACAATTACATCAAAATCAAACATGTCTAATTCTACCAAATCAACCAAAGTGACTTTATGAGACAAAGAAATAGGACAACTCCTATAGACTCTCTTAGCCTCAACCGAGTCACCAACCAGGGTAGACACCTAAAAAGGTTCTAGTAACTCTTCCGGGAGCACTTCAAATTTCATAGCCACAAAAGGTGTAACAAATGATAAAGTGGCCCTGGGGTCTAATAATGCATAAACATCAATGGAAAATACTTGCAACCTACCTGTTACCACATTCGGGGAGTAATCTTGGTCACCTCGGGATTAAAGAGCATAGAAGCAGTTCTTCTTGGGAATATTTGAATTTGAACCACTAGGAGGGACTTGCTTGACCTCTCTTCCTTGAGCCCTTAGCATGGGACAGTCTCTCTTCATATGGTCACTCTTCCCATAACTAAAGCAACCATCCGTGCCAACTAAGCACTTGCCATCATGCTTCTTACCGTACTTTGCACAACTAGGTCTTTCAACATAAGAGCTACCACTATTACTTCCTTGTGGCTTAGGGTTAGACTCCCTATCTTTGTTGAACTTTGAAGCACTAGATGAGCCTTGGTTGGAGAATCTCTCTTAAACCTTGGTTTACCTTGAACCTCAAATTTACCCTTGGAAGAATTTCCATCATCGATCCTTGCCCTCTTCATTTTTTTATTCACTTGCTTGAGCTTTTGTTCCTCAATTTGTTTGGCATGAACCATAAGACATGAAATATTCATACTTGGGATGAGCATTACCGAATGACATTCATTGACTACTAAGTCGGATATCCCCATAACAAATTTATTCATCTTTGCCCTAGAGTCCGCCACCAAGGTTGGAGCATATTTAGACAATTGGGTGGATTTAAAGGCCATATTCCTTCACACTCATACCTCCTTGGCGACGGTTGATGAATTTTTGCATCTTTCATTTCCTCAACTCTAGGGGGAAAAACCTATCAAGGAAGGCCGACTTGAACAATCCCCAATCTACCGGGCCCCCTCTTACGAGTCTCTCATCCTTCCATTGCTCATACCAAACTTGAGACTCATCTTTCAATTGGTAGGTGGCTAGTTCCGCCTTCTCTTGTGGAGACACTCCTATAGCCTCAAGAACCTTAAACACTTCATCAATAAACCCTTGTGGGTCTTCATCCACTTTGGAACCACAGAACATAGGGGGATTCATTCTTGTTAAATCTCTTATCTTTGAAGCGGGTGTACTCACATTGGGGTTCACTTGAACTCTAGCATCCCTAGTGACTTGAGTCGTTAAAGCATGAGTGAATGTTTGAAGAGTCATCCTTATTTCCACATTTGTCATAGCTCCCTCATCATTAGGAGCTTGAGGACCTTGAGACTCTTGAGGACCTTGGGGAGGAACTCCCTCATTCACAATCTTCTCTTCCATCTTTCTTGCGGTCGCCCTTCTTATAGTCATGTCCTGTATGCACAAGAGAAGGGTTAGGAAAAGGACTTCATAGAGTTAAAACTCTAAGGCACGACTAAAGAGTAATGAAAGAAGTGAAAGTTCCTAAACATCTTATAGCCTCTCATTCATAAGTGTGGTGCACTTCACAGTCATGAACAAGACTCTACTAGACGTGGTTCATGAGAAATCATCCAAGAATCATTCTAAACCTTGTGCTATGATACTATGTTTGTCATGACCTAGGGGTACCCCTTAGACGTAACACAACGTACTTGACCCCAAAGGAGTCTCATACAAACCCTTAGAATAATCATACACATAGAGTCATAGATATGATGCAGACAATTTAAAACTTTTACAATCGAAGTCAACTTCTTTTTCATAAACGAAAATAAGAGTCTAGACCTTGTGTCAATTACCATATAGTGCAATAGAGAATACATTAGGGTCAAATGCCCTTTACATCAATAAAGTCTCAAACATAGAAAGTAAAATAGAAGCTAGAAATGAATAATGTCTTGTCCTCGAACCATGAGGACTCACCAAGCCTAGGGAATAGTCAACCCAAGCTTCATTTAAAAGAAGAAGAGCGTCTCAACGACTGGAACCTACACTCATAGTAAATGTAGAAAATATGGGTTAGCACAAATAATGTACTAAGTATGGAAGCCATGCAAAAAAATCCTTAAAACATGCATAAAAAGGACATTTAGTTGAAATCATGCCATTATAAAGTTTAAAAGCCATTATGCACATTTATGAAGAAACATAAGTCAAACCAACATATAAGCAACCCAAAGCAATACTAGTGCAATGCAAAGGTAAGTTCCCATAATCCTACCAAATGCTAAGTATCACATTTAAGTCACCAACAACATACATATCTTACATACATAATCCATAAGTCTTCATAACATAAGAGAACCTCACCATAACCCATCTTAATAAATAAAGTCCCATACCCCCACTCATACTAAGTAGTACCTCTTAAGAAGTTATAAATAAAGTCTATGTTCTTATCATAGTTCATATTTGTATCATATAGGGACAATAGCCTTAACCAAAATAGACCATGTGAGCTACATGGAATCTGATGTTCTACCCCCACACTGAAATAAGGTGTCCTACTTGCCAAAGGTAGAACGTACATTTTAGCTTTTAGGTGGATCCACTAGCTAAATACATATATGGGCACATAGTTGTGGGATAAGGAGATTGCTACTAGAAACCCTAACTACTAACCTGGAGGTTTCCATCTCATGAGATAACCATATTAGGAACCTAACTACTAGCGTGAAGGAACCCATCTCATAGTCATATCCACTCGGTGCTAAGCATAATTTCCTTTAGAATTCATATTAGTCTTTACTTAATTTCATGGTCGTGAGAGAATGCACTATGCACTCAAACCAACATATATCATAATAGCTCATAGATTCCTTTGGTGAGGATATCCTTTCAACCTTAGAATCATCAACATGTGAGTAAACCTTTCACATCATATTCATAGTGTGTTCATGAGAATGGCCTTTCAATCAACACAACAAGCTTATCATAAACATACATACATACTTCATGCATAATCAAGTGTAAGGGTATAGGGAAGAAGGATCTTCCATCAATACCACAATTACAGAATAGTCATAGCATCATCACTATCTAAGTGAATCACATGTTCATAAACAATCCTCATTAACATGTATAAACTCTAACAAGTTGTTCTTCAAGGCGATAAATCAAGATCAATCCTAACTTCTAGAATTACTACACTAGATAGAGGGATATCATGATTCAAAAACTAAATCGATGTAAACATAATCAATTGTCAAGCTCCCATCATCAATCAAGCCATACCATAGTTCACAATTCAGAAAGAAAGGGGAATCATGGGTCCAAGGGAGATTTTCATCAAAATACAACAATACTCCATTATTCCAATCATAAATCATCATAATCAACCATAACCAACAATAATTAAACAATTTAAATCATTTTGGAAGGAGACCCATGACTAGATTTGAAAATCCTAGGTTTTTATGAAGAATCTACCAATTTGAAATTAAGAGTTGAACGGCTTCATGGAAGAAAGATTTCCATGAATCAAGACTCCCATACCTTTATTGAAGCTTTCCCTACAAATTGGATTTGAGAAGATGGATTCTTGAGCCCTAGTCTTCAAGTTCTTGGTCTTCTTCAATGGAGGATTCTAGTGAGAAAAATATTGGAGAGGAGATGGGTTTTCTTTTAATTCTTTAAAAAGTGACTTAATTCCAGGAATTTCAAGTCTAAAAAGGCTATATACTTATTGGGAAAAGAGTAGAATAAAGTGGTTTTAATTTTTGAATAAAACTAGGGACCCTTTAAGTTACAACTTAATTTTTCCCTCCCTTAACGCTTCTGCTCGCCCAATGGACCCATTGGCGAGCCAAGGGCTCTAGGAGACACGCCTAATGGACCGTTGGCTCACCTAAAATTACAGAATGCTCCCTAAAGGAGACATTCACTTGGGCAATAGGGCAGACCCTTGGGAAATTCGCCAAGTGGGTTGGCAAGCCCCTACCTAGCTCGCCTAAAGTTAGAGTAGCTAGGTCTAGGGGAGGATTCCCACTAGGCGAGGAGATCCCATTTGGCTAATCGCCAAGGCACATGGGCGATGCTACTGCCATCGCCGAATGGACCAAAAGCAGAAATTGTTTTCCTTCATTTTTCTTAGGTAGTTTAGGTCTTTACCTTCTTCCTAGATATTTACCTCCTTCATTTTAGCTCTAGTTTAGTCTAAACATCTCCGAAAAGTTACACTAATCCTCACGTTTAGCTCTAGGTTAAGTTACCATTATTTTTCCGGTGTGTTACAGAAACCTTTTAATAAACCAAAGTCGGGTAAGGGTTCAAATAATTCTCTAAGGAAGGGTTCAGGCAGCTTAGATAATCCGCTAACACATGATTGACCGATTGATTGAAAAGATTGGCTAATTTTTAAAGAAAACTTAAGATTACTTGTGAAAAATCTTGTTTTAAAACAACAAAAGTATTTTGATACTTATACACTCATCTTATTCCAAGTATGAAATAGGTTAAATGTTAAAGTGTCAAAATAATAATTTTAACTTAACCATTTTATCCGAGTCAAGTTTTTGAGTCGAAAAATCAACACAATAACTTAAGCATGGATTTGAAAGCTAAACACTAACTATGAAAGAATATTAATAATTCTCAAGTTAGTCTTAGAGCTTAGATTGCCTAACTTAAAAGAATTTGAAAAATTTAAATACTTAAAGAAAAATGAATAACAAAATAGAAAACTTCCCTAAGGATTCATCTAAATTAACAAAATAAAATGTTAAAAAAAGTTAGCGATCATCAACATATATTCACAAATAGAGTAAAGAACTAAATATAATAAAGATATGGATGAAAAGGGAATTTTGGACCCTTTTTGATTCCTGCTGCCACTGCTGCGCTCAAATTGGACTTTTAAAATCCAATTTTTCAAATTTCCAGCCCTTTGGGCTACTATCGCCGCTGCTCATTCTTCAAATTAGACTTATGTTAAGTCCAATTTTCAATTTCTCAGCCCTTTAGGCTACTGCTCCAATCCTGCTAATATGTTGCTGCCAACGATTTGGGTTTTAACCCTCTTAATTATTAGCTTCCCTTTCACGGCTTGGTGGAGGTTTGACTTGAAAAGAAGAGTATGCAAGAGGAGGAGTCCGATTGGACTCAAACAAGGGAGTTCATGCAAAGAAGATGAAGAAAATGATTAGCACAAATGAAGTAAACAAGTAGGAGTCGATACTTACAAAATAAAACAACTCAATGTAGCAAATTCGTCAAATATTTGATATTCTAATAATAACCTATTCCTTGTTAACTAATTTAACACCAATTTTCCCATAATGAACTAAAGCACCCAACTTTGTGCAACATAGAATAATTAAAACTTGAAAGAAAATCATCAGACCTTCCAGGTAACATACTCAATTGAGTATTACATATCTCATCAAACCAGAATGTCAAAAGGGTCTTAAGAAATCACAACTAACTCTAAAATGCAAGAGACTACTCATATGATGCACTTTAAAATTGAGATAAATCTGATCAAATTTTGAAAATAAAAATGAATAAAACAAACCACTTTTTAAGCGAGCAGGCAACTACATTCAACAAGTTAATACGATAATCTTATATCAACCAATTCAAGCATGGATCTAAAGACAATGAGTTAAAGAGTTAGGATGCATAAGAGTTGAGAGCTTTCATCCATCCGAGCCTAAGTCCTTGGGAAAGGCTAAAGAGCAGCCCCAAAGGTAAGTTGTTACTCACTTAAACATGCCCTCGATTGGCATGGAGAGCCAATGGGTCAATTGGTAGAAAAATTATGCTAACAGGACCATAAAAATTTAAAATAGAGAGGCAAAATGGCCCTGAACCAATCGAACGAACTCGAAAGAAAACAAGATTGAACTAAGCTAACCATGGATAACAACCCTACTTCACATAGCAATTAACTTAAATTAATAAAAGAACATTTTGAAAATGAATCAATCTATATTTAAACATAGTATCAGGTTGAAAACAAGGAAAACTAGACTATGAATGCACAAACAATTTAACTAAGCTATTAACAAGATTTAAAAGACAAAATGAACAAACTTCATATGAAAGGATTTACACAGTGATAAAAATGATAGGAACTCATCTAAGTAATAACATTTTTTATCCATTTTATGGAGCATGAGACAGATGCTTAAGGAAACAATAGAGGAGTAACTATTGCAGTCCAGTTAGCAAGAGTAAGACATTTTTAGGCTGTTTTCAATCATCAGATGCAATACAGAATCAACCAAATAAAATTTACTATTAATCATAAACATAATTCACATTTTACAGAAAGAAAAAATCTAAGAAAAGAAATTAAACTTAGCTCAGCAACATCAATAGCCTACATTAAACCTTATGACTCAACCTAGTTTATAAAAAAGCAGTAAATTCCTCCAGAAGCTATGACCGAAAACTCAAATAACACACAAGGAATAAAAGAACATTGCTAAAACACTTGTAAAACGACAACTACTTTTCAGCAGAAAAGGACTCATAAAAAAAATTAAGAAAACATAACTAGCCCTTAAATCGTCTCTCTAACAAACAACAACATGGACTAAAATTAAACAAGATAGAAAAGGAGGGGAAGGAATTACCTGGTTCAGGGCAGCGACTAGAACTTGAGCCTGAACGTGACGAATTCCAACATCTCTCAACTAAAAATAGCCACGAATCAATAAAGTATCATTGATGAAAATAAGAACTCCCAAAAAACATAGCGGGCTGTTCTTTTTCTCGCCTCCCAAGACTCCTCCCGTGAATGATGAGTCCACAAATTGGACTCATTTAAGGCCATATTTTAATAGAATTAGTGTCCTCAAATGCTTCTTTTATCCTAATATATGATAAAAAAACTCTTAAGTTTCAGGTATTTGAAGTTTGAGTGGAAGCGTGGACACTTAGGCGCAAAAAGGAACAAAAAGGCTGGAAAGAATGAAGAAACTGAAGCCTGAGCATCGCCAAGCACAATTGGTTAATCGCCGAAGGGACGTACTTCACCCTTTGTTCCAGTACGCAGAGCCCTTAAGGAAGAGGATCAAATCGGCGGTAAAAAAGAACAGCCAACGCGTCACCGAACAGTTCTGCAAAGCAGTACAATATCGCCCAATGGTCCAGAATGCAGAGATGTTGTAGGCAAGCAGATAAGGCGATGAACCAGATGATGGGCGAATCGCCGAGTCGATCGGCGATTCCCACTTACCTTGCCGAACGATCCACCGCAACACTATTTTCTGAAACTGTAAATACTAGCTCTCTATTAGTTTTAAAGGGGCCCAAACATTATTGTATTTTTCACTTTAGCTTTCATATTTTCTCTCAAGTTTGGAGAGTGTTTTGTGGAAGACTTGAAGAAAGGAGTTAATCTTCCCAAATTGGAAGTGGGTCTTCTCTATTCTTCTTCCTTTGTTTGAATCAAGGTTTAATTTCTTATACCCATTTGATTTCTCTATCATTTTAGGTATAATTTCTTATTTCTTGATGTGTGGCAAAAAACCCCATTCTAGGGGTGTGATTTAACAAATATGAGTTGATATTCTTGTTGGGTCTTGCTTGCTGATAGGTTAGATGTATTTTAATTATGATTTCATCCAGTGGTTATGGTTTAATCTAAAGGGTTTGTAGTTGCAAATACAAAGCCACCCATGTGTTTTCGGCTTGTCTGAGAGGGAGGTCGCGAAACCAAAACCACTAGACTTATGGCCTAAGGAGTGGGTCTACATGAGGTTCAGCCCGAGAGGGTGAGCCCTAGTTCCATATCCTAACACTCAGCTCGAGAGAGTGAGTGGGGTAAGGCATAGTCTAGTCTTCATGCGGCAAATGGGTGTCCGAGAGGAAAACATTTGAAATGGGGTAAGTTGCCCGAGAGGGAATTTATTTCCATCTAAAGCTTAGCCTAGTCACTATTGTCCTGCAAATTTCCTATCAAAAGCATGTACCCAACTATTTATCTTAACTTGTATTGCGGTCACATCCTAAGAACTTCTCCCCATACTTGATTTTATCTTTATTTTTTGTTGTTTTAGCTATACTTGTGACAAACTCCCATTGATATTTGACACTTTGGTGTCACCCACTTTAATTTACTTTGTTTTTATTCGATAATTTCTCAAATTACAGCTAACTAGAACGAAATTCTAGCCTAGCTACTATTTTCACTACCACTCTCTTGGGACACAACCCCAACCCTTGGTTGGGTTACCATATTATCGATGATCGTAGACACTCATACCGTAGGATAGTGTCATTGGTCACGATAAGCATCAAAAAGGCGTCGTTGCCGAGGAGTGGTGTCACGTGAAAATGTAGTTAACTAGAGCTTTGTGTTGTTTTTTGTGTAATTTTTACTAATTTTACTTTTATTTTTCTTTGTTTATTTTTTGCGTATGCATGTCCTCTACCTAGAGCCAAAAGAGGGGTGGCCTCATGAAAATGAGGCAAACCTCAATAATGGAACTTGAGTGAAGAGTTGTGTCGTGCCACAATGTTAAATAGGGCGCTTCTTGGTAGGCAACCCAATGTCATAAATTTAGGATTTTACTTTTATAAATAATGGTGTGTTGATGTTGCATATAAACTGAGGAAAGTGTGGAAAATCTCAGGTTGGCGAGCAAAAATTCCATTCCGCGATTCACTCAATAGGTCGGCGAGCCCAACTAGATTCATCGTTTGAATCAATACAAGAGTTGTACAGAGCCTGTAAAACTCGGTGAACTGGAAAAGCAGCTCGGCGTATTGCCAACCTGCTTGGCGATCTCGATGCAGACCGCCGATCTCGATCCTGAGTAAGCCGAATCGAAGATCAATTGGAAAATAAGGGTAAACCTATGGGTAAAAGCATGCATTGTGTTCCTCTTTCTGAGTGTGAGTGTTGCATCTAATTCCTAAGCTTAAATTGATTAACTTCTGTGTGTTAATATGGAATCATTCTTTGTGTGAGGGCATTCTTGTACTGTGGTTGAGCTTGAACTAGCATTAGTAGCAAGTATTGTGAGCATGAGAATCTTTGGTAATGGTGTGTCACAACTTCAATCTTTGAGTACACAATTCATCTTTGTATGAGTAGTTTGAGTCTTGTTATGTATATTCATGATTTAGTCTTGTGTAGCACTATTTGAGACATCCTATTTTAACTGCTGAACTTGAATTTTACTTGAGGTCAAGCAAAAGTTTAAGTTGGGGATGTAGATGAGTCCACAAATTGGACTCATTTAGGGCCATATTTTAATAGAATTAGTGTCCTCAATTGCTTCTTTTATCCTAATATCTGATAAAAACTCTTCAGTTTCAGGTATTTGAATTTTGAGTGGAAGCATGGATACTTAGGCACAAAAAAGAACAAAAAGGCTGAAAAGAGCGAAGAAACTGAAGCCTGAGCATCGCCAAGCACACTTGGTGAATAGCCGGAAGGACGTACTTCGCCCTTTGTTCCCGTATGCGGAGCCCTGAAGGAAGAGGATCAAATCGACGGTAAAAAGAAGCAGTCGACGCGTCGCCGAACAGTTCCGCGAAGCAGTACAATATTGCCCTATGGTCCAGGATGCAGAGATGTTGTAGGCAAGCACAGAAGGCAATGAACCAGAAGATTGGCGAATCACCGAGTCGATTGGCGATTCCCACTTACCTCGCCGAACGATCCGCCGCAACACTATTTTCTGAAACTATAAATACTAGCTCTCTATTAGTTTTAAAGAGGCATATACATTATTGTATTTTTCACTTTAGCTTTCATATATTCTCTCCAGTTTGGATAGGGTTTTGTGGGAAACTTGAAGAAATGAGTTCATTTTCCCCAAATTGGAAGTGGGTCTTCTCTATTCTACTTCCTTTGCTTGAATCAAGGTTTAATTTCTTATACCCATTTGATTTCTCTATCATTTTAGGTGTAATTTCTTATTTCTTGATGTGTGGCTAAAAATCCCCATTCTTGGGGTGTGATTTAGCAAATATGGGTTGATATTCTTGTTGGGTCTTGCTTGCTGATAGGTTAGATGTATTTTAATGGTGATTTCACCTAGTGGTTGTGGTTTAAT
>JAJOOF010012151.1:0-15162 GCA_029582545.1 Solanum lignicaule
ACTTCAACAACAAATCCAATCCTTTCTCAAATCATAAAAATGAGCTTGGTGTGTGGGGGAAAGGATCAACCCACACAAAGAACTCACATACCTTAATAGGGATCACCCCCGACGAAAATCCATGACGGAAACTTGTTGATCTCCTCTTTCTCCTCTTCTTCTCCTCTTCTTCTCTTCTTCTTCTCTCAAGAACCCTAACTCTTTTTCTTTTAAAATGGGATAAAAATGATCCAAAATCAGCCTAACACACAATATAACCCCAAAAGAAAAACTAGGGAAAAGACCAAAATGCCCTTAAAATTTCCGGACGGATTCCCTGCCAACTGCCCAACTTTTAAAGGCCATAACTCACTCCTACGAACTCGGAATTGAGCAAACTCGGTGGCGTTGGAAAGATCATTCCACAATCTTCGCAACCATAACTGGAAATACTCATAACTCATCCTGAGATAGGATTTACGACTGATCAAAGTTGGCCAAAATTCACTGATTTCCATACTGGCCAAAATTTCCAAAACTTTAAAATTCTTTCCAAAAATGGAAATTTCCAATTCTAAGCCTCTTCAATTATTTCACATTGCCGTATGTTACAATATATATATATATATATATACACACACACACACACATATTTTGGGAAAGGGAAGCCAGAAAATCTGGGGAATCGACGTTCCCCCTTGTTCTTGTAATTCTTCCTCACATACGAAAATTTGTTTTTCTTCAAACAGATTTATTTTTTTTAAAAAATTTTATAACCTATTATTGAAAAATAATAATTAGGCCCCTCAATTTTTGGCGCCTAAATGGTTTAGAAACAAACCTGTCAATTAGAGCATTTATCTTCTTTAAGCCCTTTAAAGTGATAACATATGTACATGTTAAATTAAACACAGTTGAAATTAGTTTAACGCTAGCGTTTATACATGTGTGAAGAATCTTGATCTCATAAGAGAAAGTTGAAATAGTCATTTATATCTTTCTAAAGTAGGTAAGCCCTAGAATTCATTGTACTATTTATTATATTTCCATAATTAGTGGATTAATGGCTAACTTTAAAATAAATTTATTTCTCAACCATGAAGTACTATGGCAAGTTATACATAATTGACTTATTGGTTTGATTCAACAATTAATAACACTAATATTATGTACTTGCAACAAAAGGGAGATTGCTTCTCATAAATTGCATGTTTCTTTGATAATTAATAACACTAATATTAAAAGGAAGAAATTCATTGCATCCCCATGACTCCAAAATTCTCCCCTTTCTCTAGAATTAACCAAAAATAAAATAAAATTGTGTGTGAAAAATGAGCTATCTGTAGCCCAAGTTTTTGGAGATTTGCAAATTGCTTAAATCCGACCTTTGTAATGATTCAAATTTCGAGTATACTTTCCATCATCAGTAAACTTGAAATGTGGATCCTTAAAAAGTGCAGATTTCAGTACATTGTAAGTCTCCAAGTACTTGGTCTTAAGATCACTCATTTTTTCGTAGAGAAAATTGTTGTTTATGTTAATTTTCGAAAAAGAAGAGAATTTTTGGGTTTTTGGGATGTAAAATTTTTCTTCCTTTTTATATTATGAAAACAAACAACGGTACGTACTTTTTAACACCCCATGTGTTTAAGGTTATTCTTTGTTTTGTGTTAAAGGCTTACGAGCCTAAATTTGAGAGTTTTGTGGTGTCATAGCTCGTTTTTAAGAATATTGGTTTTTCACTATATTTGCTAGAATATTTTTATGGTTCTTCCTCAAATGCCCTGCTTATTTATGAGACGTTCTGTAGTTACGATATATTTGTGAATGTATTTATCTTATAAGAGTTTTATAAATTATTAATATTTTAAGTGAGTTAGTATGGCTAGTTATGTTGAAAAATTATTAATATATGAGGTGGGACTTATTTAAATTAGCTTTCGATTAATTATGTTATATTGAAAAGGTTATATAAAAGTGCCTTTCTTGATTGTTGTTCTTAATACCTCAATAGATATAGCAATTAACTTTCTCTCACTCCTCATACATGTTCCATTCTTGGCTGCCTAAGATCTCCCCATTATTAGTGGTAAGAAGTTATAACATTTGGAGTATTAAGTGTGTAGCTTAAGTCAACGTGATTCAAGGTGCTAGAATTAAAAAAATAATTCAAATGAATATTTCTTATCTATACAATTCATCTATAGAGACCATATTTTGTATTTGGTGGTTGCTGAAGTAAAGAAACAAAGAAGTTGATTTACAAGCTTCAAGACTAGATGCAGTGTACAAAGATTTTGATTTTAAGGTTTTTCCTACTCCTTTTGGCATGATTCCTTAAGATTTTAATTATCAGGTCTAGCATGTTATCAAAGAGTTAGTTATTCAAGATTGGCTTGGAAATATTTGTATTACTTGAAAGGTTAACAGATACGTCTTGTGAAGTACCATCCAACTTTCTCATTATTTATTTCAATATTTTTGGAATTCTTTTGGTCGTTATATGAAGCAACACCACTTGATGGGAGAATTATGATTTTTATTGAAAATTTAAGTGGGGTGAATGAATTAGACAGACCATTTTTACTCTGTTGAGAAGTTGTCAAGTGTTATTAGCTTTTTGAAGTTGACACCATGGCCTAATAAGCACAAGATCTTAGTATTTGTAGTTAACATTATGTGTTATTGTCTTGTATTTGTCGGTATCGTTTTCATGTACTTTGTCGACTCTATCACATAAGCTTGAGATATAAGTTTAATTTTACTTCGAAAGGTTATCTGATGGTCTTGGCAGTCATGTAATTCGTGAAGCAGTTATAGTAGAGTTTCGAGTTAAAAAGGGTTCGATTGTCGTTGTTGGAATGAAGAGGATCATAAATATTTATTGGAGTTTTGTTGTCACACTTGGATTAAAAGTAACAAAAATTTACTTTTTGATATGTGCAGTGTTTAGTGATTTTAATATAGCTTCTTTTGTACATCTCTATTTGAAGTATGAAAATATGTTTTGGAAAGGTGACACATATCTCTACAACCTTTATTCTTATTTAAAAATCTGGTTTTTTTTGTTATATACTAGACATAGGGGACACAAGACAGAGAATGTTCTGTCCAGCTCCCGACATAGAAATCCCCTATATTCTACTGTTAGTATTTTCAGGATAACTTTTTGTATAGAACATATTTTGCGGTAGTTCTACACTCGTTGTAACCCCGAGAAATATATCTAAAACTTTCATGAAGTTGATGAAGTCCAGTTCTAATATGTACCTTTTCAAAACTAAGTTACAACACAAGAGGGTGGGCTGCTCAGATTTGTTGTTTGGAGGATAAAGTGTAATTTTGCACAACCTGGGATTACTTTAGATGTTAATATAGATTCATATCAACATGATGAAGCTATTTGAAATTACTAAGATATATAATTGTGTGTTAAAGGTGAAAGTCAAGAGGGGGGTGGGGTGAATTAAAATTTCCTTCAGTCGACTTCCTGTAGTAGTTAGTCGACTCACCTGCACGTTAGTAAAACAGATATAGAGGCTTTGATTTGCTAAAGTCCTAATTCCCAAACTCCACTGGTGAAGTCTGTCAAAATCACCAGTGGCTTGATTCTTTTCTTGTCTGTTTAGCAGATCTCTAATCTTTGGCTTGAATCACGACTCTTCCTTTTCTTGATAACTTGATTCTATTTGAGGCTTTGATTTGCTAATCTTTTGATTTCGTCTTGTCAATCAAGGTGTGTTTGATTGAGATGTTTGCTGGATTTGGACCATCTGTATAGTGATTCTGATTCCTTAGATTGAGGCTTTCCTTTCTATCAATCTCTATAATGTCATATATTTCTTTCCATCTTGATGTTGTCTGCATAGATCATTTCCTTTTTGATTTCGTGGCCTGCGAGAATTGTGAGCAGTGTATTAAATGTCTATTATCAAAATCAACTAACTCTAAGGAGTATTAGATTTCACGTATCAGGACACTTCATCCAATACTAAGTGCCAACGATTGTAAAGTAGTAATATAACCCAACTAGTGAGTTGGGTCGAGTCCCAAGGGAGTGGTTTGTAATTGAGAATCAATAGGCAAGTAAGAATATGCTCAAGTCAATTATAGCTAAAAACATTTACGAATAAAAGAATGGTTCAAGTTAGGGGTGACACAAGTGTCAAATATCAGGGGGATTTGTTTCAACTACCAGCTACAACAACAAATAATACGAAAATAACAAGTATAGAGACGGGTTCTTAGGATGTGATTGGATTATGGGCTAAGGTAGACAACCGGGTAATTGCAATTAATAGTGAATAGCTGTAAATCAGTGAATTAGCTAGACTTTAATGGGGGTAAACTTTCTCTCGAACAATTTACCCCGAATCAAATTGGTTTCTCTCGAACACCAATAAGCAGCAATTAAGAACAACCTTCGCTTTAGTCCATTCACTCTCTCGAGCTGAACCCATGATAACCCAATACCCACAGACCATCGATATAAAAAAATTGGTTTTAAAACCTCTCTCTCTCGAAAGCCAAAAACACGAAGTTAGGATTGTATTTGCAACTATAACCCATTAATTTCAACCATAATTACTGAACGAAATAACTTTTAAACAACATTTACACTATCAATTAACAATACCCAACAGCTAAATCAACCCATAATCACATAATCACACCCCAAGAATTGGGGTTTTAGCAAGACATCATAAAAAGGTAAAAATCGTTACCAAGTTGTGTTTCCATCAACTAGGTAGGATTGATATAGTATTTACAAAGGTCTAAGATGAAGAATCTTAAACACCCACTTCCAATTTCTCAGAAATGGAAATCTTCAAATCTTCAAAGCTAAGGAGATAATTGTCTCTAAACTCAGTTCTCAGCTCTCAAACTTGAAAACTGAATAAAATATGAAAACTGTTGAATGTTTGATACTAAACTAAATATTTAAAAACGTATTTATAGTCGCCCAAAAATGTGCTGCAAGGACCATTCGGTGCAATAAGTCGGGATCGCCGATCCACTCGGCGATTCGCCCTTTCGTCAATTCCATCGCCTTTTTGCTTTGGCCTTAAGCAACTTCAAGCTCTGTAACTTGGAGCGATATGGCACTGCATCGCAGAACCGTTCGGCGACCTGCCGACTGCTCCTTTCTATCGCCTACTTGATTTTCTCCTTTAGGGCTTTGCACATTGGAACATTAGGCGAGACATCAGCCATTCGGCGATTCGCCCAATGGATTAGGCGATCCTCATGCCTTCTTTTCTTCGTCGTTTTAGCTGCCTTGTTCCTTTATGCTCATTAGTGTCCATGCTTTGTTCCTCAATCCAAATACATAAAATTTAAGGATTTACATCAATTATTGGCACAAAATATGCATTTGAGGACACTAAATCTATTAAAAAGAAGCCCTAAATGAGTCCAAATCGTGGACTCATCAGTTAACAATCTCCCCCTTTTTGATAATGACAACTTGTTCACAATTTAATATGCAGTATAGAGAGTCAAAGGTACTTCCCTGATAGAAGCTGTATGTAGACTCTGTAGCTCCCCCTGCCTCTGAGACTTTAGATGACAGTACAACTCCCCCTATCTTAAAGAAAATTGTGGGAAGGAAACTTTCTCCCCCTTTGGCATAATAAAAAAGAACACAAAAACACACAATAGATATAAAAGAACAGAGAAAAGCAGATAATATCAAAGCAGTTGTGAGGTCAGAGAGTCTTCAATAAACAGTCCATAAACAAGTAGGGACAGATCCCTATTAAAAGTTAGTTTAAAAATAGCAGTTAAAACACATATTTCCAAACGCAGAGGCTAACGATCACCCAAAAAGTACTTGAGGGTGTTGATAATCTTTCCACAGAAAGAGTTGTAGGATTGTTCCACATTGCGAGAGAGACTGGAATAAGAAGTCTGAATGGTAACTGCAAGGTCATTGTTAGAGGAGGTGACTCCACTCTTAAGAGAGTCAACTTGTTTAATCAACTTGTTAACAGAGGAGATTCCTTCCTGGTTAATCCCTATCATAGCAATACATAGGTTACCCACGTCAGTACTTGTGTCTTTCTATAGACGAAATACTTTTTCCACAGCATCGTGAAAAGTCTTCAAGCCACGTTCTACTGCTAGAAATCGAGTCTTAAGCTCATCATTGTACTGCATTAAGATGGCGGTTGAATCTGCAGAAATTTTTGTAGGCTTGGGGGTCTTAGCCCTTGCCTTGAAAGAATCCTTTTTAACCCACTTATCCTCAACCTGCACATACCCCCATACTGGAAAAAGTACGAGAGTCATAAGTAGCATGAATAACAATAGGAGTAAACATAAAGAGATCCACAAGATAATTCACCGAAATCCGCAATATAAGTAGTCCATACGGCAGGCTGGCAGAGGCATTCATATCTTCAGCACTTTCCCACATATATTCTTTGAACCATACCGCCCAATTGATGTGGTATTTCCCAAGTAAGCAGTAGAGAATAAACACATCTCGAGTAGATAAATTACTCAAGGAACCTTTCCTGGGAATGAGAGTGATAGCAACAATATGCGCCAGTAAACGATTTTCAAAACATAGTGACAATGGCCCAAAGTCAGAGATGTCAGAATCCAGTTCAGCCACAGCTCTCTTAGCAACTTCTAAAGAGACTTCAAAATCATTGGGCCATGTTCCGTTCATATAAGGAATCACACTATAAAATTTTGTACCAAACACATATTCAAAGAGTAGTTCATTAACAATAATGCAATTTCCCAAGACTAAAGTTTCTAACTCACCACTGTCAGGATATATGCAAAGATTCGCATAGAAGAGTCGAACAACCTCTTTGAAAAGTTCAATACCACACATAGTGAAAAGCAAGGATAATTTCTTCACTTTGAGATAAGAGCTTACCGGACAGTGAGAGTCCTTTAGCTGGCTGAGATTAACAACACGGCCAGGAACAATTGGTCGAGATTTGAAGTTGTCATACATGTGCTTCTGTTCGATTCCCCAGAACCTTTGCATGTCTGCTGGAGAGAGAGATCCTGTCGCAATAGGGCGAGGTCTCTTTGAAGCTTACTATTTTAAGGTAGATGCTCTCTTCTTCGAGGATATAGATGGGGAAGCCATTGATCCTGTGGAAGAATCAGAGGAAAGGGACAAGATGTCCATTTTGAAAGAGCTCGAAAGGGCAGAGAGTTTTCGAGAGGCCATGGAGCGAGTTCTAGTCATGGTAGGTTAAAGAAGATAGGAGAGAAGAATGCGGACAAATAGAAAAGAGAAGAGAGAGAAGAAAAGTCTTTGAAAGGAAGGGAGGAGTCAGAAAGGAAATGAAAAGACGGGTGATATGGGGAAGCGGAAGAGGCGGTGGCAGATCATAATTAAAAAAAACAAGGAAAATACATTAAACGCATAAGGAATATAATTAATTAAGGCACGTAATACCAAGGAAATTTCTAAAGAAACAAAATCTCTGTTCAAGTAGAGGTTTTGTAAAAATATCAGCTAATTGATTTTCAGAATCTACGAATTCCAATGAAAAATCGCCATTTTCAACATGATCACGAATAAAATGATGCATGATGTCGATATGTTTACCCCTGGAATGATGCGCAATATATTTTGAAAGACTAATAGCACTAGTATTATCACAAAAAATCGGAACAACTCCATAAGAGAGATCAATATCAAGTAATTGATGCATCATCCATAAGAGTTGAGTACCACAACTTCCAATGGCTAGATATTCAGATCCAGTAGTAGATAAAGCAACCGAAGTTTGTTTCTTGCTATGCCATGAGACTAAGGATTGTCCCAAGATTTGGCATGTTCCACTTGTACTCTTTCGGTCATTTTTGTCACCTGCAAAGTAAGCATTTAAGTAGCCAATTAAATCAAAATGAGATGAGTGAAGGTAACATAGTCCTAATTTGGTGGTGCCAATCAAGTAGCGAATAATTCGCTTTACTGCAGTAAGATGAGATTCCTTCTGGGTAGCCTGAAATCTTGCACATTTGCATACGCTGTACATAATGTCTAGTCGACTAGCGGTGAGATATAGTAGTGAGCCAACCATTCCTCTGTACATTTTTTCATCCACGTCTTTCCCAGGTGCATCTGTTTCAAGGCACGTGGAAGGACTCATGGGGGTTCCAAAAGCTTTTCCTTTTTCGAGTCCAAACTTCTTTATTAGCTCCTTTGTGTACTTGGTTTGACTAATGAAAGTTCCATTAGTGTACTACTTGATTTGTAGTCCAAGGAAGAATGTGAGTTCTCCCATTAGACTCATTCAAATTCACCTTTAATTAAATTTGCAAAATTCTCACACAAAGAAGGATTAGAACTTCCGAAAATAATATCATCAACATAAATTTGAACTATAAGATTAGATAAACCAGATCTTTGAATGAAAAGAGTTGTGTCAATTTCCCCCCTTTGGAAATTATTTTGAAGTAAGAAAGTGCTTAATCTCTCATACCAGGCTTTTGGAGCTTGTTTGAGACCATAAAGAGCTTTGGAAAGTTTATAAACAAAATCAGGACAGAAAGGATTTTCAAAACTGGGGGTTGATGCGGGGTCTGTCCCAACATCCATCTCAGTATATTAGAGGCTTCATACACAGTCAGTCAGTCAGTCAGTATTGAGTCTCTCATCTATGTATATATGTAAATATTCTAATTTGAGACTCGAGGTACCTTTTTGGCCAGATCTTTATCAGTTAAGTTGTCTTATGACTTTGCATTGCATTGAGTTATGCTTTTGAGATAAGTTTCCGCTGAGTTAAGAAAGCCAGGCCAAGGGTTCGCTTGGGGCCAGCAATGGTCTTCGAGTGCCGGTCCCGCCCAGGGTGTAGGCTCGGGGCGTGACAAACTTGGTATCAGAGCACAGAGTTCAACAGTCCTAGGGTGTCTATGAAGCCGTGTCTGTAGAGTCCTAGTTATCGGTGTGAAGCGCACCACATCTATAATTGGGAGGCTACAACATTTAGAAAGGGTTCCCATTTTATTTCATACTTATCTCGTGCGCTAGAGTTGATCTCTAAAGAGTTTCTTTTTAATCCATTCTTGCGCGTGTTTTCAGATAGTCATGCCTCCATGAAGAGTTGGTAGAGGGCGTCTTCCTAGACGTTATGTTGATGAGCAAGAGTTACCATGTGCACCTGCAGTGCAAGATCAAGGGGAAGTTTCTAATGCCGAGTTCAGAGAGGCATTTAGGATGTTGAGTCAAGCTGTAGCTAATCTGATGGGTCAGCAAAGGGGAGCTCGACATGAAGGAGCTGACACTTCAAGGATCCGTGAGTTCTTGGGGATGAATCCTCCGAGTTTCATGGGATAAAACACTACTGAGGATCCAGAGAACTTCATTGAGGAGTTGAAGAGGATTTTTGATGTAATGCATGTGGCAGACACTGAGCGGGTTGAACTAGCTGCATATCAGCTAAATGATGTTGCTAGAACATGGTTTGACCAGTGGAAAGGGGGCAGAGCTGAGAATGCACCACCGGCGAGTTGGGCCTCTTTTGAGGAAGCTTTCTTGGGGCATTTCTTTCCTCGAGAATTGAGAGAGGCTAAGGTACGTGAGTTCCTTACACTTAAGCAGGAGTCCCTGAGTGTTCACGAGTACAGTCTGAAGTTCACCCAACTATCCCGCTATGCTCCGGAGATGGTTGCGGATATGAGGAATAGAATGAGTTTGTTTGTTGCTGAGCTGTCTCAATTGTCGAGTAAGGAAGGTAGGGCTGCAATGCTTATCGGGGACATGGACATATCAAGGTTAATGGTCTATGCACAGCAGGTCGAGGAAGAGAAGCTGAGGGACAGGGAAGAGTTCAGAAGTAAGAGAGCCAAGACCTGTAATGAGTCCGGGCAGCAGAAAGGTAATTCAAACCGTTCCTCCTTTCAACAAAGGCAAAAGGGATCTGCTCCATCATCTGCTAGAGCACCTGCACCCAGATTCAGAGGTAAATTTAATGGTCAGAATTCGAAGGACTTCAAGGCTAGACCAGTACAGTCCTCAGGTAGTGTGGCACAAAGAAGCAGTTTGTTTCCTACATGTGCTAGGTGTGGTAGAACCCACCCGGGCAAATGTCGTGATGGCCAGACAGAATGTTTTAAGTGTGGGCAAGAGGGTCACTTCGTGAAGGAGTGCCCTAAGAATAATCAAGGTAGTGGAAGTTTGGGTAGTAGGACCCAATCTTCATCAGTTGCTCCCCCAGACAGGACGGCACCTAGAGGAGCAAATCGTCTTTATGCTATCACCAGTCGCCATGAGCAAGAGAACTCTCCGAATGTTGTCACTGGTATGATTAAAGTCTTTGCTTTTGATGTATATGCTTCGTTAGATCCAGGAGCAAGTTTATCTTTTGTAACTCCTTATGTTGCGAATAAGTTTGATGTTCTTCCTGAAAGACTTTGTGAACCCTTTTGTGTTTCTACACCTGTTGGGGAATCTATTCTAGCTGAAAGAGTTTATCGTGATTGTCCTGTTTCTATCAATCACAAGAGCACCATGGTTGATTTGATTGAGTTAGACATGGTAGATTTCGATGTCATTCTAGGTATGGATTGGCTTCATGCTTGTTATGCATCGATAGATTGTAGAACTCGAGTGGTCAAGTTTCAGTTTCCTAGTGAGCCAGTCTTAGAGTAGAGTAGTAGTTCAGCAGTGCCCAAGGGTCATTTTGTTTCGTACCTTAAGGCAAGAAAGTTAGTTTCAAAGGGTTGTATCTATCACTTAGTCCGAGTTCATGACTCTAGTGTTGAGATACCTCATTTTCAGTCAGTTCCTATAGTAAGAGAGTTTCCAGAAGTTTTCCTGATGATCTACCTGGAATTCCTCCTGAGAGAGAAATAGATTTCGGCATAGATCTCATTCCAGATACTCGTCCTATCTCTATTCCGCCTTATAGAATGGCACCAGCAGAGTTGAAAGAGTTGAAAGAGCAGTTGAAAGATCTTCTAGAGAAGGGTTTCATTCGATCGAGTGTATCACCTTGGGGTGCTCCGGTCTTGTTTGTGAGAAAGAAAGATGGTTCCCTTAGGATGTGTATAGATTACTGCCAGTTGAATAAGGTTACCATTAAGAATAAGTACCCTCTTCCGAGGATTGATGATCTTTTCGATCAGCTTCAGGGTGCCACTTGCTTTTCAAAGATTGATCTCAGATTAGGATATCATCAATTAAGAGTAAGGGAATGTGATATTCCAAAGACAGCATTCAGGACTAGATATGGCCACTATGAGTTTTTGGTCATGTCCTTTGGTTTGACCAATGCACCGGCAGTTTTCATGGACTTGATGAATAGAGTCTTCAAACCTTATTTAGATATGTTTGTTATTGTCTTTATTGATGACATACTAGTCTATTCAAGGAACGAAGAAGATCATGCTAACCATCTCAGAATAGTTTTTCAGACTTTAAAGTATAAGGAGTTGTATGCCAAGTTCTCTAAGTGTGAGTTTTGGCTTAAGTCTGTGGCATTCCTAGGCCACATTGTGTCCGGTGATGGAATTAAAGTTGATACTCGAAAAATTGAGGCAGTGCAGAATTGGCCTAGACCCACATCTCCAACTGAAATTAGGAGTTTCTTGGGTTTAGCTGGTTATTATAGAAGGTTTGTAGAGGGGTTCTCATCTATTGCATCTCCTTTGACAAAGTTGACTCAGAAGGCAGTAAAATTTCAATGGTCTGAAGCTTGTGAGAAAAGCTTTCAGGAATTGAAAAAGAGATTGATTACAGCTCCAGTGTTGACGTTACCAGAAGGTACTCAAGGTTTTGTGGTGTATTGTGATGCATCTAGAGTTGGCTTGGGTTGTGTCTTAATGCAGAATGGCAAGGTTATAGCTTATGCCTCCAGGCAGTTGAAGGTTCATGAGAAGAATTACCCAACCCATGACTTAGAGTTGGCTGCTGTAGTGTTCGCTTTGAAGATTTGGCGTCATTACTTGTATGGTGTGCATGTTGATATATTTACTGATCACAAGAGCCTTCAATATGTGCTTACTCAGAGAGAGCTTAATCTCAGACAGAGGAGGTGGTTAGAATTACTTAAGGATTATGACCTGAGTATTCTTTACCACCCAGGTAAGGCTAATGTTGTTGCTGATTCTTTGAGCAGGTTGTCTATGGGTAGCACCGCCCACATTGAAGAAGGAAGGATAGAGTTAGCAAAAGATGTACACAGACTGGCATGCCTGGGAGTCAGAGTTACAGATTCCGCAGAAGGAGGAATAGCGGTGGCGAACGGGGCCGAGTCATCACTAGTGTCAGAAGTAAAAGAGAAGCAAGATCAAGATCCCATCTTGCTTGAGTTGAAGGCAAATGTTCAAAAGCAAAGAGTACTAGCTTTTGAACAAGGGGGAGATGGTGTTTTGAGATATCAAGGTAGATTGTGTGTACCTATGGTAGATGGACTCCAAGAAAGGATTTTGGAAGAAGCTCATAGCTCTAGATATTCCATTCATCCGGGTTCCACGAAGATGTATCGTGACTTGAGAGAAGTCTATTGGTGGAATGGCATGAAGAAGGGCATTGCAAAGTTTGTTGCTAAGTGTCCGAATTGCCAACAAGTGAAAGTCGAGCACCAAAAGCCCGGTGGTTTAGCCCAGAGGATAGAACTTCCGGAATGGAAGTGGGAGATGATCAATATGGATTTCATCACAGGGTTGCCAAGGTCCCGCAGACAACATGATTCGATTTGGGTGATTGTCGACAGAATGACAAAGTCAGCTCATTTTCTACCGGTAAAGACTACCCTTTCAGCAGAAGATTATGCCAAGTTGTATATTCAAGAAATAGTAAGACTTCATGGAGTGCCAATCTCCATTATTTCAGATAGAGGTGCACAGTTTACTGCACAGTTCTGGAAATTTTTTCAGAAAGGCTTGGGTTCAAAGGTGAACTTAAGTACTGCATTTCATCCTCAGACTGATGGGCAAGCAGAGCGCACTATTCAGACTTTAGAAGATATGTTGAGAGCTTGTGTGATCGATTTCAAAGGCAATTGGGATGATCACCTACCTCTCATTGAGTTTGCCTACAATAACAGTTATCACTCTAGCATCCAGATGGCTTCATATGAAGCTCTATATGGGAGAAGATGTAGATCTCCTATTGGATGGTTCGAAGTTGGTGAAGCACAGTTGATAGGACCAGATTTAGTGCACCAAGCTATGGAGAAGGTGAAAGTGTTTCAAGAGAGGTTGAAAACAGCACAGAGTCGCCAGAAGTCCTACACTGATGTTAGGAGAAGGGCATTAGAGTTTGAAGTAGACGATTGGGTATATTTGAAGGTTTCACCCATGAAGGGGGTTATGAGGTTTGGTAAGAAGGGGAAACTTAGTCCCCGATATATTGGACCTTACCGAATAGCCAAGAGAATTGGCACTGTTGCTTATGAGTTGGAGTTACCACAGGAACTAGAAGCGGTTCATCCAGTATTTCACATCTCCATGTTGAAGAAGTGCATAGGCGATCCTTCATTTATCCTATCGACTGAAAGTATTAAGATCAAGGATAACTTATCTTATGAGGAGGTTCCTGTTCAGATTTTAGATCGTCAAGTTCGTAGGTTGAGAACGAAAAAAGTAGCCTCAGTCAAGGTCCTATGGAGGAACCAATTTGTTGAGGAAGCTACTTGGGAAGTCGAAGAAGACATGAAGAAGAGATATCCATATCTCTTTGAATCCGAAGAAAATGCAGATTAAGGTATTAATTTCCTTCTTAGTGCTCTTTTAATTATAATGAGCATGTTGTGGTTGTTGTTGTGTTTGTATAGTTGCTTGTTGGGTGTTTGAGTCGTTGTTGCACCCTTAGCCTTGTAAGAGTAACCTCATTCGAGGACGAATGTTCCCAAGGGGGAGATATTGTAACATCCGGTAAGATGAAATAACTATGAGGCGGCTTAAAAATCGAAAATAGTCATTTTTGGAAAGAATTTAAAATTTTGGAAATTTGGCTAAGTGTGAAAAAAAATGAATTTTTGGCTAACTTTGAGCAGTCATAACTTCCAGCTCAGGATGAGTTAGGAGTAGTTCCAGTTATGGTTGTGAATCTTGTGGAATGATCTTTCCAACGCCGCCGAGTTTGCTCAATTCCGAGTTCGTATGAGCGAGTTATGCCCTTTAGAAGTTGGGCTGTTGGCAGGGAAATCTGTCCGGAAAATTAAGGGCATTTTGGTCTTTTCCCTAGCTATTTCTTTTGAGGTTATATTGTTGAGTTAGGCTGATACTTGGATCATTTTTGTTCCATTTTAAGAGAGTGAAAGCTAGGGCTTGAGAGTGAAGAAGAGAAGAAGAAGAGAAGAAGGAGAAGAAGAAGAGAAGATCGAGGAGATCAACAAGTTTCCGTCAAGATCATCGTGGATTTTTCGTCGGGGGTGATCCCTATCAAGGTATGTGAGTTCTTTGTGTGGGTTGATCCTTTCCCCCACACACCAAGCTCATTTTTATTATTGAGAAAGGATTGATTGAGTTGTTGAAGTTGATAGTTGTATTGTTTGGTTGTGTTGTTGATTTTGTTGTTGAAGTCCCTTGTGATTTGGGACATGTTTCCGGTTGGTTTTTGAGTTGTATTCTATTGTGTGTTAAGGAGATTGATTATCCTAAGTGTTGGGGTTGGAAACCTTAGTGTTTAGAAGGTTTTGAGTTGAAGAGAAGGAGGAGAAAAGTCGAAATTTTCGGGAAAAAGGGCTCGTCGCGCCTGCCAGCACGCCCCAAGAGGGGTTCTGAATTTTACCCCTTGGGGCGGCGCGCCACTCAGAGCGCCAGTAGGTGCCCTCTGAGCTTCGAGGGCTGGCGCTCCGCGCCTTGCAGAGCGCCAAGGACGCTATGTTCTCCCTTTCTTTCCACACTTTCTCATGCATGTACCTAGGTATTATACCTATGTTTCTAGGTTGTTTCCAACACTTCAAGTTACGTTTAAATGTCATGAATTCATCCGTAAACGTGTGATCATACACCTTGAATCCATAATCCAATTCAAGTCGAGTTAGTATCAAAGTTAAAGGGAAGTTAGAGTCAAGTCAAGCAAAGTTAAGAAGTAAGTCCAAACAAGTCTTTAAAGCTTTTCAAGAGTCGTTATTGAACGTCTTAACGTCGTTTCAAGTTTCAAGTCGAGAAAAGGGTATAGAGTTTCAAGTCAAATAAAAGAGTATCAAGTCTCAAGTTGAGTTAAGAGTTTCAAGTCAAGTCAAAAGTAAAGAG
>JAJOOF010012152.1:0-17363 GCA_029582545.1 Solanum lignicaule
AATTGTTTTAAACTTAATATTTATATCAAATCAAATAAGTTAATATTAATAATTAAGTTAAATAAATAAAAATATATTAAATTGTAATGTATTGAACTTTATTTGAAATTACTCTGATAATGTTGAAAATAATTAAAAAAATAAAATCAGAATATATAATATTGAAGAATGCATGCATAATATTCTACTGTAAATGCTTGCTAGCTGGAGCTTCACTAATTCTTATTCTAATGATGATATCACCAGTTGACTTTCAACGTAATGACCAAATCTATGTTACATTATTGGAAAATGTCATTCCATTATAATACAAAATACAAAATATATAATCATGAAGTTTTCTAGCTTGACAAAACTTAGGAATAGTTTCAAAATCGAATCGAAACTGATAGTTTGGATTGAAAAATAGTTATTAACTTATCGATAATGGATCATTGGTTTAGCGATTTCGGTAATAATTTTGATTTTTTTTCGTCGGGCTATCGATTCTAACGGTTTTAGGTTTTTACTTAACGGGCTAACAGACAACCCGATAGTAAATAAAAAATATTATATTTATACTATTTGGTATATAAAGTTCTCGACTTAGAGTTTAGTTTCATATATTTATTTCAAGTTGTCTCAAGTTTACGATTATTGTACAATGTGACAGTGTTTGCTTTTGAGGAAAAGACAATCGGTCGATCAACTCCAGTGTATGGTTCATTTGATTTGTCACCTAGTTTCTAAGTGATTTTCAAAAAAGATTTCAAATCTTAAAAGTTAAATCGATAACCAAATCGATAATGATTAATAACTAATAAACCAATAACCGATAAATCAATATCTTAATAGTTCTATAACAGTTTAGCATTTCTACAATCTGATAATCGATAAGTCGAACTAATATACTACAAAACCAAACTGAATCGACCAGTACACAACCCTAGCTAGGAATAAGTAAGATGTCACATAATTCTTTTTATACACTAGATTTTCGATATAGATTGTTTGTTTATATAAAATAATTTTTTAATATATAATAATTTGTAAGCTTATGTCAAATTTTTTGAATTCCTAATAATCATTGCCCTGTCCCCACCCCATCCCACATTGTACGGATCCAATTCACCTACTAGTCCAGTACAACAATAGGTAGCGAATAGTGACCAAAGAGATTAGAACAAGTCAAAAGAATAGCAAAGACGTGTTTTTATGCAATTGGCAGCCAATAGTGACCAAAGAGATTTAAAATAACGTGTTTTTATGCCTATAAATATTTGAGTGAAACATTATTATTCCCTCAACATATCACAAAGATAATAAACATCTATAATTCTTTCAACAAGCTTTGCATTTTAATTTCAAAATGACAAGTTCAAACAACTCTTTTGTTGCTATATTTTCTCTTCTTCTACTGTTTACCATGCAATGCAATGCACAACTTTCTTCCACATTCTACGACCGAACTTGCCCTAATGCTCTCACCACTATTCGTACAAGTATAAGACAAGCAATTTCAAGGGAACGTCGTATGGCTGCATCCCTCATTCGTCTTCATTTCCATGATTGTTTTGTTCAGGTTAGATATATACATTAATCTATATGTTTATATATCTAAGTACTTCTATTGGTTTGATGACATGCATAATATAGTTATAAATAATTTGCGGCTTTAACTTTTATAGGGTTGTGATGCTTCTCTCTTGCTTGATGAAACTCCAACGATTGTCAGCGAGAAGACTGCGCTGCCAAATCTTGGATCAGTTAGAGGCTTTGGTATTATAGAAGATGCAAAAAGAGAGGTTGAGAAAACATGTCCTGGAATTGTATCGTGTGCTGACATACTTGCAGTTGCTGCTAGGGATGCATCAACTCTCGTAAGTGAATTTCACTTTTTCACACTATGAAAAGAAGAAACTTTTTTATGCTCATAACTATAGTTAGTAGTTTTTTATTCTAACCAATCAATGTTACGTTAATAACAATCAGGTTGGCGGTCCATCATGGACAGTGAAACTCGGAAGAAGAGACTCAACCACTGCAAGTCATACTCTTGCAGAAACTGATCTTCCCGGTCCTTTCGATCCTCTTAGTAGGCTTATTTCTGGCTTTGCCAACAAAGGCCTTAGCACAAGGGATATGGTTGCTTTATCAGGTAAGACTCGATCTAATTATTGATATCGATTATATATAGATTTGTACATATTTATAACAAGTTCTAACTCTTTTAATTTTCCGATTAATTCTAGGATCACATTCAATTGGACAAGCACAATGCTTCCTTTTCCGTGATAGAATTTATGGAAATGGAACAGACATCGATGCTGGATTTGCTAGCACTAGAAGACGTCAATGTCCTCAAGAAGATCAAAATGGAAACCTAGCTCCACTTGATTTGGTAACACCTAATCAATTGGATAACAACTACTTCAAGAATTTGAGGCAAAGAAAAGGTCTTCTTCAATCGGATCAAGTTCTTTTGAGCGGAGGGTCTACTGATGATATTGTTTTAGAATATAGTAATAGCCCTCGAGCATTTGCCTCTGATTTTGCTGCAGCCATGATTAAAATGGGAGATATTAGTCCTCTAACTGGTCAAAATGGGATCATAAGAACTGTTTGTGGAGCTATAAATTGATTTTTCAAAAGCCTATTACTTGTATAATTGCTAAGTTTATTTGTATTCATTTGATTTTTTCCCTATATATTTTTTGTATTGTTTCAGGAATATAATGAAATAAAATCTTCGTTATGTTTTAAGGAAGTAGTTAAGTTCTAGCTAATGTTTAGCAGTGTAATTTCTTGGCTCCATTTTTAATATATATAATTAAACTTAAATATTTTGAAACACATTAATTATAATGATAATTAATCTGGTATCTCAATTTAAGATAATATAAATAAATTTTATACTATCAGCATATATAACATTACTATAAATTCTTGGACTATAAATGTGCAATTGGGATTTTGTTGTAGTTTTTCGACTACTGTAATCGATAAATTAAAATTTATATCATTATACTTTTTTTTAATTTTACCCTACCATAATGAAGTCAACAGAAAAATAACTACATTAATCCATAACTTGTTAAAATAATTTTAAAATATTATTAAACAATGACTATGATAGTTATCATTATTAAAACAAATTAAAATGACTCTCATTCGTAATAGATTTTATTGAGCATGGAAAACGAAATGTTCTCCCAAAGTAATATTTTAATCCCATTGACTATTGATTTTGACATTTCATAATTTTATCCTACAAATTGGATATCATCAAATCATTGGTACGAAAGGGCAATGTCAAAGAATTGATGATATTGTATGACTATACAAATAATTATAATACTCACATTTGACAAATAACAATTATTTTGACATTAAACTATTAGATGCTATCCTTTCTGTTTAACTAGCTATTCCAAAGTCCAACTTTTATAGCGTGGTGTTCTATATAAGTTGCCTGCATCCACTTTCTCCGTACGTACCCACCAGTCTAAAAGTATCAAACATCAGCGGCGCGAGTCTTAATTAAGATTCTTTATAAAAAGAATTTAACATACGAAGAAATCTGGGAAATTTAATACCTACCACGTCAAAATAAATTTGATCGAGTAGTATTTCAAGTTCCATTCTAAAAGCTTCAACTTCTTCTTTTTTCAACCTGAAATTCATGTCCAAACACAATACTTCTTTTTATAACTTCAACACCTTAGTAGGCATGTATTTTTGTAGGGCAGTGTACTTTTTAAAATAAAGTTGATAATTTTAGAAATTAAAAAATTAATAAAAATAATAAATGTGATAGACGGAAGTTTTTTTTTTCACATGATGTCCGGTACTAATATTGGAGTACGATTATATCCGAATTTAAGTCATTAGACCCCTTTCGGAGGGAACCACTCCCTATACCGAAGATTTTTTCATACCTAAAATTCAAACATGCGACCTTATTTATTTGAAGTGTATTGAATCTTATTTGAAATTATTCTCGAGTGTATAAAAAAATTAAAGCAAAAATATGTTGTAATGAGGTTTTAATTCATGTATAATTAATATTCTACGATATGCTTGCTAGCTGGTGCTTCACTACTTCTTCATATCAAAGTTTGATTTTAATTCTATTACTTTCAACATAATGCCCAAATGTATGTTATTTGAATAAAATTTAAGTTGATATATAGTTCAAATTGACCCATAAAAAATATCATTGAATTTGTTTTAAAGAAAAATATATTTGCTATTTGATGTACTCCCCTATACTTCCTCTGTTCCTAATTACTTGTTCACTTTTGAATTGACACACCTATAAAGGAAACAATTATTGACATAGTGAGTTTACCATTAATTTTACCCCTATTAATTATGAAGTGTACTTCCTCTATTTCATATTAATTGAATTGTTGAGGTGTTTTACACTCTTTAAGAAAAGAAGATTAAGACATAAATTAGGCTTAACTTTCCATTTTTACCCTTATTAATTATTATCAAAATTATGATTAAGAAACCTAAACATTAATTAATAACTAATTCTCCAATACTAACTAATAAAGGGTAAAATTGAAAAAACATTCTAAAAGTAGTCTTAAAAATTGAACAATTAAGTTAATTTGAAAAATCGATAACTCAATAATTTTTTTTAATAAAATCATTAAAAACCCATAAATCCAATAAGATATTTTTTTAATTTAATTTATTGGTCAATTCGATTTTTCACACCCCAACTCCTATTAAGCCAAAACTGTGGCAAGAGTTGTCTTTGACAAATAATGTGAATTCTTTTTAATAAGTATTAGATGCTGCTTTAATTTATAAAACTTTGCTTTTAATTCTATTATGTAATTGGATATAGCCTGCTGACTTTGACTTTCAACTAATATAATACCTAAATATATGTTGTTGAAAATGACATTTAATGCCATTATTTATTATTATTATTATTATACTATTTAATACATGAAGCTTCCTAGTACGTATGATAGAAATGTAGGAATAAAGTGAATTGTGCAAAGAAAAAGTCTTCTACAAACGGAGACCATTTATTTATTAAATTAATTAGAGAATTATAGAAATATCTCTGGCTAGATATTAATCTGATAAAAAATAATATCCGAAATTATAATGTAAATCCACATTGTAATAAAGATAAATTAAAATGACTTTATATCTTTCTCAATTTATTAAATTTTACCCAACTAAAAATAAATCTTCTCCTAAAATACATTTTTTAATAATGCCATTGACCTTTGACTCTTTTTTGACATGTCAATTCATAATAATTGTTCCTTTGACTTTTTTTTATTAAATAAAAATCCTCAATAGAAATAAATATAAGCAAAGGGGTTGGACCTTACTTTGTTAATTCATAATAATTGTTCCTTTGACTTTCTTATGTCAGCAGAACACGATTATAAATTAATCATTGAAATCATAGCATTTTCCCAAAATAGAAAGGGATTTGTCAAAAGACAAGATGATGTATATATGACTATAATGATTAATGAGCAAGGAGCAATCATAGAAACCTAACAACAATCTTAATTTGTCAACACAATTATATTATTATATATATACAATTAAAGATTGAGTTACAATTTGAAGTTAAAGTTCAGAATTTTAATTTGTTCAAGTTATTGATTTTAATCGAAGTCTCACTAGTATTGTTATTGATCACTTGCTACAATTAATATTTCATTATAACAATTAAATTATTTTTTGTTAGAGAAATGAATATACATAGTCGTTTAACAAAATAATAGTTAATGAATATATGTTTTTTATATATTAATGGATGATATATATTAAATATGTATATAATTTCGATACAAAATAATGTATATATGACTAGTAAATTCAATTATCTAAGTTGATTGGTTAAATATGTAACTTACTCTTTTATTTTATTTTTAGAATTAACTTTTCATGCTATATTTATTTGTCTATGTTAGTGTTTGCCTATAACAATAACAGCAAGCAATATATAACAATACACACTTTGTAAATGCCTTACTCAAATATTAATCAGTTTTTTATTAATCCACTTCCGTTTATAGTCATATGTTTTTATAATTAAATTAAGGGAAAAACGATAAATATACCTTCGAACTATCGTAAATGGTATGCAGATACCCTCTGTCATATTTTTTGGACATTGGTGCCCCTGCCGTCCAAAAACTAGAGCATATATATCCTTTATACTAACACACATACACGTGTCATAATCTTATTCACCGATCCAACATTTATTAAATATCGGATTGACGGATAAGATTGTGTCACGTGTCCCTATTTAATCTTCCGTTAGAGTGAAGAGCATATATGCTCTAGTTTTTGGACGGTAGGGGCACTTATGTCCCAAACGTATGACGGAAGGTATCTACATACCATTTACGATTGTTCGGGGTATATTTGTCCTTTTACCCTTAAATTAATGTCATCCATTTCAAAGTTGAACCTTTATAGCGTGGCATTTTGTCAAGGGTTCTTATTTGAAAAGAAAAAAAAAACTTGTTTTGACCTAGCAACATATCTTCTAAATATTATAATTCAGTTTCAATTCAAATACTCACTCCATTCACTTTTACTTATCACAGTTTGATTTGACACACTCATTAAGAAAATAGTTAATGATATAGGTTATCCTCTATTAAATGATGTCTTAAAAAACGATTTGGAAAATAAGTATTTAATACATAACATAGAAAAAAATTATTATCTTTTCTTGATAGGTCAGAAGTGCAAGTAAAAATGAAAGTTTATTTTAGGAATAAGTAATAATTAAAAGTGAACGGAGGTTAATTAAATGAAAAATTCAAATAAAAAAGGATAGAATAAGTCAAGGAGTTAAGCTGTCGGGCTGTACGGATCCGTTATTCATTTTATTTGAAATATACTAGTATAATTTATTCCCTTACAATTATATAAAAAATTATAAATTTATTTATGTAAGTAATTATATATACGTTAGTTACACTAATAGTTTAAAATTTTACACCACGAAAAAAAGGTTTAAAATCAAGGGCTAAAATCGACAGACAAGGTTAGTTTAATTTTTACGAAAAATTGGCATCAAATCGATGGATTGTGCATTGTCGATTTTACCTTCATCGCTTTCGTGAAACTAATAGACAAGATCGATTAAAATTGAGGGACAACCAATCGTGTCCGTCAGAAGTATATATGATTTTCATAAATATTCATAAAAATATAGTTAGTTGGAATTGTACCCAGGTATCACTACACCAAAATAGACTTTTAGTGACAATTAATTTTTCTTTAAGTGGCAATATTTATTGCCACAAAAATATTTATCGACATTTAAACTAGAGCAACTTTCACATATAACAAACATAAAAATCATAATTGCGCTCCATAACAAATTTTATGTTTGCTATGGAGCTTTTGATTTGTATAATCCGCTAGATACATTCAATTTTATACAAATTATTCAGTTTTGTATAAATTCATTTATAATTGTAATTTGTATAATAAGATCTATATTTGTATAATTATAAGTGTATAAGAAGAAAATATATGTATTTGTATTTGTATATACACTTTTCTCTCGCTTTATACAAACACAAACACATTTTATATCAAAATGTATAAAATGGCTAATTGTATACAGAATCAAATGGCAAAAAAATGGGATGTTTGCTGTGAATTACAAATAAAATAAACTAGGACAATAACATTTAATTTGAATTAATAGTTTGCTATTTCATACAATTTTCCCTTAATCTATTGCTATTGCATTCAATGTCGCTAAAGGCTTTAGTGATATTTATTTAGAGTGCCAGTAAACACCAATATTATTGCCGTGAAAAGTAAATACTTTTGGCGGCATTTTTTTAGTGTCAATTACTATTGCCGGTAAAATCACCTTAACATAACTTTAGACAATTTTACTGCTCAATCACACATGCTCTTTGACAAAATATTTTTGTCATTATTATTTATACTCTTCAACTATAATTTTGCACTTCAAAAGTTGACCTTGTCCATCGATTTTTATAAAAAAAATATAAAATAATTAAAAAAACGAATAACTGTGTTGATTTTCTGTTTTAAAAGAAAAACAACGAACATCCAATATCAACCCAAAACCAATCGAGTTCTAGTCACCAAAGGAGCAAAAGGGGTGGGAGCTCCTAGGAAGGGTAAAAAAAAAAAAACAAAAAAAAAAAACAACCAAAACCAACGGACAAAGTTGAATTTCCCTCGATTTTTTGGACTGGCCTATCTGTCGGTTTTTTTTCAGCTAATTATTATTATTATTACCAAGAATAAGTTAAAGATTGAATCGTCACTTAGTTCTTTTTTCTCGGTAAATTCGCCACTTAGTCAGAACAAAAAACCTAAAAATAGTGTGAAGTCACATTTTCAACTATAATTTTTATATATGATATGAAGTAAGTTGATTTTTATCCTTCGAAGATAATGTACTTGTTATGTTTCAATTTATTTATCTTATTTTATTTTTATGTATTTTGTGTTTTAAGAAGAGTATCTTTTTTTTTTTTATCAACTCTTTAATTTCATTTTTTTTCACGTGATATATTTAAAATCACAAGATTAAATGTCATTTTGATCAATTCTACTTATCTTTACTTTAATTAAGCCTATTATAAAATTCAATAGTTCTTTTAATTTTTTCTTAAATTATCTATCATGTTAAACTAGACAAATAAAATAAATTGAACACGGAATAACATAAAAGTGTAACTCATGAGAAGAGCCTTTCAAATATAGGTAAACAAAGAACAAGTCAAATACAAAAGCTACCAATAACGTGGAATATTAATTTTGCAATTGGCAGCCAATAGTGACCAAAAAAAGACATTCATTTGCCTATAAATATTTCAGTAGCACATATCTTCTTCTATCACCTAAATAAACATCTATTCTTACTTCTTGGCATCATACATTATACACACTTTCCAAATGATGACTACTTCAAACAAATCTTTTGTTGCTATATTTTCTCTTCTCGTACTCTCTAGCATGCAATGTCATGCACAACTTTCTTCTACATTCTATGACCGCACTTGCCCTACTGCTCTCACCACTATTCGTACAAGCATAAGACAAGCAGTTTCAAGTGAACGTCGCATGGCTGCATCCCTCATTCGTCTTCATTTTCATGATTGCTTTGTTCAGGTAGGTTATATTAGATGCTCATAAATAATCTTTATGTTTCTCTAAGTACTCAAGTTCAAATTATTGGTTTGACGACGTATATATACTAATTGTAATTTGTGGATTTAACTTTATGTATAGGGTTGTGATGCTTCTATCTTACTTGATGAGACTCCAACAATTGTAAGCGAGAAGACTGCATTGCCAAACCTTGGATCAGCTAGAGGATACGGAATTATAGAAGATGCAAAAAGGGAACTTGAGAAAACATGTCCAGGAATTGTGTCATGTGCAGACATACTTGCAGTTGCTGCTAGGGATGCATCCACTCTCGTAAGTGCTCGTAATTTGAACTTCATTTTTTTTAAAGTGCTAGAAAAAGGTATGGTTTGGTCGGTATATACTAATCAATATTATGTTTATTAACAATCAGGTTGGAGGTCCATCATGGACGGTGAAACTCGGAAGAAGAGATTCAACCACTGCAAGTCATACTCTTGCTGAAACTGATCTCCCAGGTCCTTTTGATCCTCTTGATAGAATTATTTCTGGCTTTGCCAACAAAGGCCTTAGCACAAGGGATATGGTTGCTTTATCAGGTAAAACCCTAATAAGCAAATTATTAAACAAATAATTTTATCGATCATATACTTGTATGTATAGATAAGAAGATTTAACAATTTAAATCATCTTATTCTAGGTGCACATTCAATTGGTCAAGCACAATGCTTCCTTTTCCGCGATAGGATTTACAGTAATGGAACAGACATCGATGCTGGATTTGCTAGCACTAGAAGACGTCAATGTCCTCAAGAAGATCAAAATGGAAACCTAGCTCCACTTGATTTGGTTACACCCAATCAATTGGATAACAATTACTACAAGAACTTGATTCAAAGAAAAGGTCTTCTTCAATCAGATCAAGTCCTTCTTAGTGGCGGGTCAACGGATAGCTTTGTTACTGAATATAGCAACAACCCTCGCACATTTGCCTCTGATTTTGCTGCAGCTATGATTAAAATGGGAGATATTAGTCCTCTAACCGGTCAAAATGGGATCATAAGAACTGTTTGTGGAGCTATAAATTGATTTTTCACTTATAAGTATATTTATATTAATTATTTGGATTTATTTTCTCTATGTAATGTGTTTAAAGAATGAAATAAACTCCGTGTGATTCTCTAAAGAAGTTAAAATTTCTACCTAATGTTTCACAAATATATTACACAAGGCAAAGAGGGAAAAAAGATCTAACCACAAAAACAAAACAATTATAATAATGGGTCCATCGAGATGTGTGAATTCAAGATATGAAATAAACTTCGTGTAAAGATTGTACTTTATATTACACGTGAATTCAAGATATGTGAACTTTATTGAATCAAGATACCGCTTAACAAAATGATATATATATATATATATATATATATAGTCAATTTGTTAACACATATACAAACTCATGAGATGTACTAGTCAACCACATGTAAGGGACCGGATAGATAATACACTAAAATACAGTAGAAGATAATAAACTATAAAGTAAAAAAAAAAACAGCAAGGAGTTTTACGTGGAAACCTCCTTGTTCAAGGGAGGAAAACCACGATCAATCACACTAGATTTTCATCAGTTTTCACTATTTTCAAGCAACAAGTGAATATAGACTCCAAATACACATAAATAAATTAAACTCTTAATCTCACCACATGTAATAGCCCTATTACGAAGAGAGTGAAAACAATACCTCTATTTCCCACTAGATTAACTAACTCTAATTAATATAGACTTCAATCACACACCACACAGTTAACTCTAATTATGCTTATTATTTTTTCTCACAACAAAGACTTGATGCGTTCCTTTATAGATTAGAAACAGATCTTACAAGTTCACCACAACCCAAGTGTTCAATAACAACACTTAGAAGACACACTCGATAACTCTATCAGGTCTCTTAAGGTTGTTGAAGGTTTGAATTCTTTAAAGATAAAAAACACCTTTTAATATTTTTGCTTTTAATGTCTTAACTAAGTTGTTCCATGTCAAATGAAGATATATTATCCTCTTAACAAAACAATCTAGTGTTCTCTGATTGGTTGAGTACACTGTTCTCGTTTCTTGTGCTCACCAACCACGTCAGAGAGGACCACCCTTTATAGTTTTTCACTATTTGACTTAAGATACATGATCACCTATGAGATCAGGTTGTAGATCACCTATGGGATCAGGTTGCAGATTTGTGAGTATCATCAAAACTTCTAATTTTAACATTTCCCTCCTTTTTTGATGATGACAAACAAACGCTTTATTATTTTCCTTCCATCAATATTTTCCAGCATACATATTCCTATGTCACCTGTTAATTAGATTCCTCCTGACACCAATACCATTCTTCCCCCTTTTGACATCATAAAAAAATTAAAGTAGTAAACATAAGCAAGATGTCAAGGAAAAACACAATGAATCCATAGACAAAGGGCAACACAAAACATGAGTAACTAAGCACATAGAGAAGAATCAACACAGCAAAACAACAAGGGAATGTATCATCAATAGAAGGAAAATATCCACCATACTGACTGTAAGTGAAATGACAAAAAATAACAAAGTCATAGAGCCAGATACAAAAACAAAGGATCGGGAAGGACTTTAAGAAGTAGGGGGTTGGGGGACAAGAGATTTTAGGATCAGGTTTATGCGGGTGTTCTTATCCTCATGGACTTGGATAAGCTTTTGGGTTAGAGACTTGACCTCAACGTCAAATTTGGCATTTGATTCAACCAACTTAACATTGCGAGCCTTTAGTGCTTCAACATTCTCTTGCCCACATGTACTTAGACATGGTCCTGAGATTGTTCCTTTTGAAGTTGTGCTTCAAGCCTCATAATCTCCAATTCTTTTACATCCAGCAGGGTAGTAAGATCTTCCATTTTCCTATTTAGCACTTCTTGTTGTTGAAGAAGCTCGGAGACCTAAGACTTAGATTTCACCTTTCCCACAATGCATTCACACTCAATCAAGGTAAACATGGAGAAGGCCTATTTTATTGTTCTAGAAACTCCTTTGTCAAGGGGAACATTTAAATGTTTGAAGACTCAGTTCAATAGATACCCATAGATAACATGACGCCTATCTTTCGCCATCACCCAGTGCGTATGCTCCAGCATAATCCCATGAAGATTCATGACTTCAAATTTGTCTAACAATTCCATGAGAAACAATTTTGCTGAAGATACCATAGTCCTTTTTTTGGTGTGAGACAAAAGTACTTTGTTTACAAATTCAAAATACAATTGGTGTTCACCCATAAGGATTTCTTCAGAATCCCAGAGGACCCGAGATCTTCTACTTTGACAACTGACTTAACATACGAATCAGATGGCACACACCCTTCTACCGACCCGACCCTCTTACGTGGAACTTCTAAAATGATACTTTCATGATCTAAATGGATATCTACCCCATGAACCTGAGTGTCAATGATACTATCATCATTAAGTAGATTTTGTAATAGAACTCACAAACTTCTGTTCATGTAGGAAAGAAACAAGCCATTCAAATAGATGCTCTCAATCTTGTAAAGACACATGTTCAACAAGGCTTCTCATGCATGGTTTATCCAGAACATCCAGATCAAACACCCTGCCATTTAAAACCTTTTGGTTTCGAGAGTAGTTACTCGCTCCTCCCTAGTTGAAACTTTACCACCCTTTCCCTTTTTTAGTAGGAAAACCAAGTCCCTTCACATACTTAGACCTAGGTTCCACTATTTTTTCCACAAGTTCTACTACCTCCTCCGTAGAGTTCTTTTTATCCTTCTTCTTTCTCTTCGTCACACCCCTTGACTTTGATTCTGGTGTCTTAATCTTTTTCCCATATACAACCTTTTTATCTTGTTCACTGCTCGTACTATATCCTCAGATTCAGTAGCACTATTATTCGACTCTTGTGACACATCGACTAGGTCTGTAGGCAGAACTAGTTTATCTTCAAAGACGCAGTGGTTTTCCTCTTGCGTCTGTGCTAAGTTGTTTGTGCCTTGTTGGCAGCCATGACGTCATTTGACAACTTATTTTGAGCTCCGCAAGTGGGATAACTTTTGACAATTTTTGAGGGAGAAGATTCAATCATTTTCCCTTTTCCTTTGTCAGGACTTGAAATTTTCCCGAGAATCGACTTCTTAGACAACTATTGTTGTCGTGAATCCTTGGATGCCAGAGAGGGCTGAGCTACCATGTCCGTTGGAGCATGGTCTTGTTCATTTGCTCCCCGCCTACCCTTCATTTTCCAGACTAGAGGAAATTATCCTCATTTTCCGCCACGTCCTCTGGAACAAAATCCGAGTGTAATCGAGTGTCTGGAGTGTGATCAAACAAATGAACCATGTTGTGTTCAACTGGATCTGGCGATTTGTATTCTTCTTTACAAAACGGAGGTGGAATATCTCCCTTCATATTAGATAGGCTTTGCCCGACCCAATCCTCCCTGCGACTAAGATATTCGACTCCGTCCTCTTTTCTATTGGGTGATCTCCATCGAATAGTCATTCTGACATAGTTGACGACATAGGGCCAGGTTGGGATGAGACTTTTGATTCAATAGATAACTTCTGAACATGGGGTTGTACTATAGATCATGCCTCTAAACGAATAGAGACACCAAAAGAGTTATCTTAGGAAGAAGTGAGAACTAGAGTGGGAGAACAAGAGAGGTTTTCATTTGAGAGATGAGTTGAATTGTGGGGTCTACATTTTGAGGGAGTAAGACTTCAATGGTAGGAGTAGTTGACTCACCAGTTTTACTTACTCCGCATACTAGAGTAGAAATAGAGGGCATCTCAGGCAAGGTTTGAAGTATTGAACTCAAAATGATTGGGATAATCGACTTCTGGAGCTATGAGTTCTTTGGGAGATGGAGTGGATTTCGACATGTTTAAGAACAGATGAAAGCGATTTTGAAGAAAGAATTCCATTGATCATATACTTGTATAGATAAGAAGATGTAAAGATTTAAATCATCTTCTTCTAGGTGCACATTCAATTGGTCAAGCAAAATGTTTCCTTTTCCGCGATAGGATTTACAGTAATGGAACAAACATCGATGCTGGATTTGCTAGCACTAGAAGATGTCAATGTCCTCAAGAAGATCAAAATGGAAACCTAGCTCCACTTGATTTGGTTACACCAAATCAACTGGATAACAATTACTACAAGAACTTGATTCAAAGAAAAGGTCTTCTTCAATCAGATCAAGTCCTTCTTAGTGGTGGATCAACGGATAGCATTGTTACTGAATATAGCAATATCCCTCGAGCATTTGCATCTGATTTTTCTGCACCCATGATTAAAATGGGAGATATTAGTCCTCTAACTGATCAAAATGGGATCACAAGAACTGTTTGTGGAGCTATAAATTGATTTTTCACTTATAAGTATATATTTATATTAATTATTTGGATTTATTTTCTCTATGTAATGTGTTGAAATAATGAAATAAACTCTGTGTGATTCTCTAATGAAGTTAAAATTTCTACTTAATGTTTCACAAATATATTACACAAGGCAAAGAGGGGGAAAAAACCTAACCACAAAAAACAAAATAATTATTATAATAATGGGTTCATCGACTTGAATTAAAAAAAAGAGTAACTTTAGATACATGGTTGTCTGAGATCATGAAAACTAGAATCAAAGTTGATTAAGAAATAAACTTTGGAGCATTCTTGATTAATAAAATAAATTGGCATACATATTGTTTGGTATCTGTTATTTCCTGTATTCAAATTAGCAAATCAGAAAATAATAAAAGATGAAAAGAAAAAACACAAAGAACTATCCGAGTCCACATAACCCACTGTGTGTCCTTAAGAAATTTAATCCCTTCAAGTACCTAAGGTTGCAGATTAATTCCTCCCAAGATAAAACAGATTAACCATTAAAGAAGTAGCGGTACCTCAAACTTCGATAATTTCAGCTAACTCAAATGACAGCAACGAATCACACACACAAAAACGATCGATCGATTTTGTTTTGTAAGAAATGTATGCAAAAGAAGGGAAGAATTCAATGATGAAAAATGAGAGAAAGCCTCTCTATTTATAGCCAACAAAGGGTAAAGGTCACAACTCTTAGGAAAGAAGATAACCTTTCAAAAAGGTCACAACACTTTGGAAAAGGCACAACCTTTCAAACGGTCACAACCCTTTAGAAAGGACACAACCTTTCTTAAAGGTCACAACCCTTCGGTATAGTCAGAATCCTTTAGGTGAGTCAGAACCCTTCATTTCATGTTCACACCTTTAAAACCCAACAATCCCCCACATGAATAGGGAATGACTATTGTTAAAACATAAGCATGAAAAACGGTGTGATTCGTAAGTAAGGATTGATTGCATCTGGATAAGTGGGTTTCCCTCTGAACTTTTCGTAGTGAACATATATCGGATATACTCGGTCAATCAGTAGATTTGATATCTTTTGAACCGTCGAGCTTTGGTGTATACCTAGACAACATAAATCACACATCAACCCTTGATCTCATTGTTTTGTTCGTTTAAGCCATGAACACGTCTTGGTTTATAAGTGCGTAGAGAACTGGCCTTACCAGATTCTCCTTGAAGCGGTTTACACTTCACACTTACATAGGTGATTTCTAAATGTGTTATCCCGTAGATACACGATTTGATATACCCTGTATCAAACTTAGAAACCATTAAAAAATCCTAATGCCTTTATCCTTGTTACTAAACATTGTCTTATCATGAGAATGGACCATAAAAGAAATATTTTGACAATGTTGAACCGTCATTAATGACTTTGTTTGATCTCTTTAAAGCTAGTTCTTGGGATCTCTAGTATTCTAGGTAGAGTTACCACCACAATGACTTGTCCTCGGCCATAGTTCCAATCCCTTTGATAATCTATCAACTTCCTCTTTAGTTAGGCCTTTTATAAGTGGATCCGACACATTATCCTTTGACTTTACATAGTTAATTATGATAATTCCACTAGAGAGTAGTTCTCTAACGATATTATGTCTACGTCATATATGACGAGACCTTCCGTTAGACATCATGCTCCATGTCCAACCTATTGCAAATTAACTTTCACAGTGTATGCATACTGGAGCTAAAGGTTTGAGCCAAAAATCTTTCAAGAAATTTCGGAGTCATTCAAATTCTTCACCGGCCTTATCTAAAATGATATGCTCAGATTTCATAGTAGAGCGAGTGATACATTTCTGTTTGGAAGATTTCCAAGGGATTGCTCCTCCACAAGGAGTAAATCCATATCCACTCGTGGATTTTATTTCATTTGACCTGGTGATTCAATTTGCATCACTATATTTTTCCAATATTGTTGAATGTTAGTTATAATGCAAAACAATAGTTGTTAAGTATGTTTTAAATACTCCAAAACTATTTTCACTGTCATCCTATGAGTTTGATTGAGATTACTCGTGAACCGACTCAGTTTACTAATAGCACGTGTTATTTCTAATCGCGTACACTTCATAATATATATCATACTTCTCAATACTCTAAAACAATCCAATTGTGAGTCACTTTTGCCTTCATTCTTTTGAAGTACAAATCTCACATTTATTGGAGTCTTGACAATATTGAAATCCAAATCCTTGAACTTGTCAAGTACCTTTTCAATCACATCAGTAGCTTAAATGTATTTCATATCGAAGTTACTTTCTAGCATATGCTTAGTAGCATTTATGTCAGAAATGTCTCTTTTGATGATCAACATAAAAATAAATAATGACCTTGTGATTTGAATGACTTTAATGTAAAAACATTTATCACATTCATTAATCTTGAATTCATTTGCCAACATAGTTTGGTCAAAATTCGCATGTCATTATTTGGACGCTTGTTTTTAGTCCACAAAGTGACTTAACAAGTTTATAGACTTTCTTTTCTTTACCAGGAACCACAAAGCCCTCGGGTTGTTCCATGTAAATTTCTTCCTCCAATTTTTCATATTTAAGAAAAATATTTTCACATCCATTTTGACGAATTTGAATGCCATATACTGCAACTAGCACAATCAACATCTGACTTGATGTATCCTAGTTAGTGGCTATTACGTGTCTGTCACGACCCAAGCCTAGGGCCTAGATGTGACCGGCGAATGGGGAACCCGAAGGAACCCCAAACAAGCCTCATAGCGTATCATTACACATCCTTGGTCGCGGAAGCAATTAAAATGACCATAAGCAATAAGTATAA
>JAJOOF010012153.1:0-12608 GCA_029582545.1 Solanum lignicaule
GATTCAACTTTAGGTATGCTTTTATCTTAGTGTTGATATGATATTGAAAAGTTAATGTGGTATTAGTGTTGATATTGAAAGTTAAATGTGGTAGTTATTTCCTTCTTTTTCTAACTAATACTTTTAAATTGTTTACTTTATTTGATCAAAATAACAAGAACAATGAATAAATAGCTAACGACATATTGGAAAGGTGGTAAAGTTTCCGAAGGTTATTATGTGTAAAATGCAGTTGTGATATTTTGGGGGAAGATAATGATGAATAAAACGTTATATTCTAGGTTGTTTGGACTCTTCAAAAATATTACCGCAAACATGTCGAATTCTCCAAAAATGCACTACTTTTGGAGGATCCGACACACTCTTGACGACATTTTTTAAGAATCTGATCAACGTAGAGTTTCATTTGCTCTAGGATTCTTTTTGAATTTTGAAAAATGGCTCTTGTGACAATTTGGAAAAGGGAATATATAAGTACTTTGTTTCTAATTAATACTTGTGACATTTTGGAAAAAGGAACATGTCTGACATTTTCAATTTCTATGTTATATTACTTCAACTTTGTGAACTATTCAAATTTTGAATTCGGTGATCAATCAAATATATGAAGATAAGGTCTCAATTTATATGATGTTAAAACATTATTAAACAATACAATTCTAAATTATGTGCTCGGTCAAATACTGTTATATAAAATGAAGCAAAGAAAGTAATAAAGTAGGAATATTATATTAAAAATCCCCATCTCCTCATGCATATGAATTAATATCATATACATGACTTGAACTTCTCACAGTTGTCTGATAAAGGATTATCCTTTTCTTGATGTCTCTTAAACAAATCCAGTGTTTCACATGTTGCCTCCATGGTCAGTAGTAATTTCTAATTGATCTGCTCTGGTATATAATAAATAATATGCTCGTGAAATCAAAATACAAATATAGATGCACCCTTCTTATCTATCTTCAGGTACAAACTCGAGATTGACCAAACATAAAAATAATGTTGAATATGTGTTATCATTTAACAAAATTTTTAAATGTAGTTGTGTTCCTTATGTCTCCAGGAGTCAGAAAAGGATACTGGCATGTACGAATTGCCTCACAACTTGAATATGAAGAGGAAAGGACGTGGTTGTGCATTAGGCGTGTCAATTTACCTATGGTAAATCAAGATTCTGCCAGTGTAAACATATGTAAGTGCCTTTTATAAAAAATATAAGTGTCTTTCTATTCGTTTTCAGTTCTTTTATTTTGTTGTATGTGCTATACTGTGTGAAAGAATAGTTGGAGACTCTCTAATCTGCGGATTAATTTCTTTTTATAGAAGAATATCAGGCTTAAGGAATATGTCATGTTCCATTAAAGTTTCACTCTGTCTCATGAATGTTGGTAAACTTAATAAATTGTATCCGTGGAGTGGTTCTTGATTCTGAATCTGCATGTTCAAATTTGTCTGATTTAATCTTGGATTTGATGTTGTTCTATCCTTAAATTGTGGAGGAGATCATAGAAGATTTGTCTTCTCCTGGTTAGACCTTGCCTAAATACCTGAGATTTCTATTTCGTCATAATTGACTTAGGAAGGGTAGTTGATATATTTTTAGTAGTATTAAAAAGAAGAAGAAAAAAATATTATATATTTTTTCATTCTTCAAGTAGTTACACAAGGCAAACAGTTAATCTATCTCACCTAAATTTACATAATTATGCTATTCAACACTAATTGCAATTTATTAGTATAAATTTGTTGTTTTTATTGTTGATAAAGGAAAAGATACATTCTAGCAGAAGAAACATTCTCGCCGTGTCCTTGCCACATAGTTAGAGATAGATTTTATTAGAGTATTTTCTTATCAAGATCAACATAGAAAGAAACAAACACATGAAAAAGAGAATCAGTGACGACTGTTGTACCTGTTGAGGTTGCGGTACCATCTGAGGAACCAAAACAAGATCAAGCACCTAAGCAAGACAAATTTTAGCAATTAAGGTAGTATAATATACCATTCGTTTTTCACTTTTATATTACGAGGGTAAATATGATGCATAACTTTTCAACTCCAATAATTACTTGGAGATGGGTATCTATTTTCTAGGTAATAAACCATCATCAACTGACTATATTATGACTTTCCAACATTATTGTGGTCTGTCCATTAGTGATTGGAACAGAGTACAAAAATAGAGTAGGAATTATATAAAAAGACTCCAAGTATTTTTGAACAATTATTAGGTTATCTAAGAACTTTGAAAAAGTGACCTCTAAAAATTCTGGCAGGAGACTTCCAGTAAAAATGTTGAAGCAAGAGATTTTCATTTCATTTTGAAGATATGGTTCTTTGTTTGATTGATAGTTTTTGACATTGTAGAGCTATAGAGTAATTAGTTGCTAGAGGAATTGTAAAGATAACTTCAAACTGCTATTTGGATGATTTTATAGTTATGGGTAATACTTTAGTACAACTCTAAGTCTATTTGTTGTGCTTGGAAGATCTTAGATTACTGATTCTTATTCAATTTGTATGAAATTTATAGTTATGGGTAATACCTTCGTACAACTTTAAGTTTAGTTTTTAAAAAATTGAGATGCAATTTCTAAATTTAATAAATTACCTAAGTTGATAATTTGTCGATATTAACTTTTGGTTACAACTTTTATTTGTAATTTCCTAGATGTCCTATAAAATATAATGTGGCTCTTCAAAGTGTTGACAAAAATTGAGATTAGTGAACAAGTCGAATGAGGGTTAAGCACTTTCTGATGAGTCTCATGGCGTAGTAACTTAATTTTTTTGTGGACATTTGTTTGGTGAAGTAATGTGATGTTTTCTTCTAAAGTGATGTATCCGATCGATACATCGCGTAAAACAAGAATTTTGTAATTTTTCAAATGATAGAAAAATTTAAAAAATATGATAAAATAAGTTGTGTATCTAGATAATTTTTTAAAATATTTTCATAGTAAAATAGAAATTATACTTGATCAAATGCATATGCCAACATTGGCAGAACATGCCGTTTTCATGCAAATATCTGAAATTGGGACGCAATGTATGGAAGCGTTTTTGGATGTATTCGAATTCCACTAAATTTAAGAAGTTTTTATAATTTGAAAAACAATAGAGATAAGATGTAATTAGTGCTTAACATTACGAAATTTGTGTACAATTTCTAAAAAAATTGAGTATGTTGGGCCTGTGCTTAGCACGGGCCAGTACCCATCTAGTATATATATATATATATATATATCAAAGTATGTAGTTGTTTTCATGTGAACTAATGAAATAATTGGAAAGGTAAAAGAAGAACATTATTTGGACGATTCTTTGAAATATATATCTCGAATAATACACAGAGCAAAAGCTCTTTTATCATCTAGCATGCAGCCAAGCTATTAGTCTAGGGTATTTTAAAAAAAATACGTATTATTTTTCATTCGATGTCCACTATTAATGTTGAAGTCTGATTAAATTTAAATTCATGTAAAAAAGTCTCCTATTAAAAAATAAAACGCTCTCTACGAATGATTAAAAAAACGAGTAATCATATTCCAATTTGATTCATTGGACATGGGTCGATCATTGATTTTTTTAGAAAAGGACCAAATATATGAATATATTATTCATATTGTTTACCTAAAAAAAATGAATATTCAGATGGATTATATACATATCCATATTATCAATACTCATTTTTATGCTTGTTACTTTTATGAATTTTCGCTTTCTCTAGAGAGTTTTATAATCTTTTTTGGTCTCACCAAACTATTCTTGAAACCAGGCATAATATGGTTAACTCATTTTCTAGATGTGTTAAATATGGACATATCATATATTTTTTTTCGTTTTCTACCTACTCATATTTGATATGGCCTACTCGTTTGTGACTCCTAGTATAAATCTATCTAATATTATATTTTATGCCTCCCCCACCTATATTCAATTTATAATTTTATTTTACAAAGTAAATATTGAACAGGAAAAAGTTCCATTAACACTAGTAATAATGGTCCTAATGGACAAGAGAATTGTGACCTTTATCATTTCTATTGAATTTGTTCATTGATCATGTAGAGACAAGTACTCCTATATATATATTCTCCATTTAAAGGTGAGATATCATATCATGGTACTCTTTCTTCAATAATTTACTGAAATAATAGAATAGAAAAGATAGCTCTATAATAATATAATTAAAGATTGAAATTCCAATGGATATAAACGCTGGTATTAGATTCCAATTGTTTATAATATTTTGCTATCACCATCAAGCATTTTTTCTACAATATATAGTGTTTTTGAACTAAAATATAAGAAGTCTAATATTTATCTAGTTACTATAGGTATAGTGGAATATCATTGAGAAATATAACGATGTGTTTGGTATGAACAAAAATATTTTGTAGAAGAAACTATTTGTCTTACTATCTACTTTAAAATTTAGAAAATTATTTTATATGGTTTATGGTAGAAAAGAAAATATAAGTGAAGAAGGTTATGTTGTTTTTCCCTCTCTTAATTAAAAAAGCAATTCAAAGAAAATATTATTTGATGTTCCATTACCAAAAAAAATATTTTCTGGAGATTGCCCCGTTTGGACATGAAATTTTTTCCATCTTAAAAAAAAATTAAAATATTTTTAGTTACACATTAGACTGATTTTTGGTTTAGTTTTTGAAAATGAGAGTTTTTCAAAATTAATTTTGACCAGTTTAATAAGTAACTTTTTTTTTCTCACACAAATTATTTTTAAAAAAAATAAAATGCATATTCAAATACAACTTAACTTTCAAAAACCATTTTTCCACTTAAAATATTGAAGGTTTGTTCCCTCTAGTTCATATCAAGTGAATTGTTGAGATTTGACACACCTCTTAAAAATATTCAAGGACATAAATTACAGGCTACTTTTCGATATTACCTATGTGATTATTATCTAACTATTCAAGTAGAAATTATGAAATAGTTAGAAACCTCATTTAAATGAAGAATAAATATGAAAAGAGTTTCAACAATTATCTTAAATTTTAGCTAATTTAATTAGAATTCACTAAATGGAGTACCTTTTATCACATAAAAAGGGAAGAAACATGGGTGGACAATTCTCCCATTGAGCTACACCCCCACATGGCCTGGTACTAAGAAATGACAATTCAAGAATAGAAGAGAAAATTGAATGTCAAGAAAGTTTTATTCCTCACTTTTGTCAAATGTTGTTGACATGTATGCTCCCTTTTAACAAAAGATGCCCTCTCTTAATGATCTTATAATCATCATGTTTAGAGAATCCAATATTTTAAAGACAACCAATTTTCTATGAAAGTTATATATATATATATATATATATATATATATATATATATATAAACTTGTGACACTCCTAACAAAATTGATTGATAGCTTAGTGGTAAGAAAGGGCAGTGAAAATGTTTTTCATACTAGTGTTGTGGGTATATTTTTCTCTTCTGTCTTAAAATTTAGAACCTCCAAACTCTTAATCCTGGCTCCACCTTTATTAATGTTTTGCAATATTTTTCTTTTTACACGCATATTAAAAATAATAAATAAGAAGATATTTTTACTAATTTACCCCTTAAAGAACTTCTTGAGAATTCTATGAACAAATGTGAATACTCTAAAAAAGAATTAAAATTTAATTAATGTTTCCTTGATTTAGTAAGATGTACAATTAATATTAACAATATGGTCAACTAATATAAGTGGTTAAAAGTTCCAAAGAAATTCTAACAATTTAAAAGTTTTAGCAAGGAATTTTGACCTATATACTTGATTAGTTTGATATTTCTTAAGTTAAACATTTTGTGCGTACAAGGTTGTTTATGTACAGTACATGTGCCAAATGATATCACTATTTGATACTCCCGCTTTTCCAAATTAATCGAATTTGTGAGGCAATGCACTCTTATTAAAAAAACATTTAAGGACATAATTTAAACCATGTTTTTCACTATTGTCCTTTGTGAATCATAAATATAACTTTGTAAGTAGTGTAATTTATCTCCTAAGTAGAAAATATCAAACTTCATTAAAGAGAAGGGCGGCAAATATATAAAAAAAAATCTAACATCCATCTTGAACTTTGAACTATTCAATTATTTGAACAATGAAAAAAACTCAAAATTTTCAATTAATACTCCCTCCGTCCCTTTTTATATGTCACATTTTTACTTTGCACTTGCATTAAGAAATGATGTAACTTTACCAACCTACCCTTATTTAATTTTTGGAACTCAAGTTTTCAATCAATGAATATGAATTAATTTATTTTGATTAATTAATTTAACTAATGAACATGAATTATTTACTTAGCTTTTCTAAGTTGGTCAAATGTATATTTTCAAGGCTAATAACTCACAAGGGTAAAAAAAAGAACAATATGGTAATTTATGCATTGATTTTATGAAATGACAAGTACTCCCTCCGTCCCATTTTATATGTCACCTTTTTACTTTGCACTTGCATTAAGAAAAGATGTAACTTTACCCTTGTACCCTTATTTAATGTTTTTTTAAGTCAACTTTATTAATAAATGACAAGATTAATTAACTATTTTATCAAGGGTATAATAAGCAAAATATGGTAATTTATGCATAAATTTTATAAAATGACAAGTATTGTGGTCCAGCTATTATAGAAAGGGATGACATATAAAATGAGACGGAGGGAGTATTATGGAGCAACTATTTATAGAAATGGATGACATATAAAGTGGGACGGAGGGAGTATGAAATAGAGGGAGTTCTTGTTATGGTCAAGAATATATTGTCTCATACCAGTGTGTTTATCAAATTAAACTCCACCCCCACTAGCAAATTTACATTCAATGATCATATGGGAACCAACAGGTTTAGAAGCTGCCAAGGTAAGGTCTCGAATCATCTTAGTTCAAGAAAAAACACTACTAATGGCCCTTGAATCTCAGAGAAAGCTCAGGAGACAAGAGACTAAGGGAAAAAACAGATTTGTATTCACAATCTTGATAAATAAAATCACATTCTTTTTATTTATTTTGTAATTGCAGTATATTTTTTGTACTCAGAGAAAAAAATGATCATCTACATGGAAAAGTACAATAATCATCTTACAATAGCTTAGATGGTTTTCAGAGTTCATATTACTTTCTTAAACTTCATACCAAATCGAAATCAGACAAACAAATTGAAACTGATAAAGTACTAAGCAAATTGTGGTCTGGAGCCTTATTTTCTTGAATTACTGCCAGCTGAATTGATCAGCTTGTGAATTTTCAAATCAACAAAATGAGGCAAACTTCACAATTGTACAGAAGAAACAAATAGACTTAACATAATTAAAAGCCATAGATGAGACGACGTTAACTATTCTTACTGCATTAATCAGATCATCTCCGCGCTGCCTCATACTCTTTAGTGTTCACTCTTACCATCTTCGTCTTTGTTAGTCCTCCCGCTATTGTTCATGACCAAGGGCAGCAGCCTTCTGAATATAGACAAGATCGTTAAGGCAATGTCGTGCACATGACAAAATAATCGTTTTCAATTTTCTGCTAGCTACTTCTATCCAGGTGATAATATGCTTTCGAGGACTAACCCGTTTTTTCTCTTCCATCCTTGCCTTTATTAACGAGTAGATAGCAACACCAGCAATAGCTATTGCAGTACCAATCCCAGTTTGAGTCGATATCTTGTTTCCTGCGAAGTTCTCAAGCAATTAAGCACAGAACAAATTTGTCATACCCGAGCAATAAATTGTGTGTTATTAATTAACACTTACCAAATACTACTATAGAGAAACCAATCACAAACACTCGCTTCAACACATTTCCAACAGCATGTGTAAGTGGCGCTACACGCTCTAAGGTGTTAGTAGCTATCTGCAAATGTTAAAGACTTGTAAATTTCCAACTCTATTGAAAAAAGCTAATGTGTTGATTTTTCTACACACTCATGTCATACCTGGTTATACAGATGATAGAACATCCCGATCCAAAAAAGGTCGGATAAGAACTTATAAAGACCTACTTTAGCAATAGCATCGCGGAATCCATACTGCAGTAGTTGAGGTCCTTCAATCTGACATTGCATTTGCCAATTAGTTCTATCTTGAAAATACTCTGAGAGACAAGGTTTTAAGTATTTCTGAGAAAAGTTACTTACAAATATTGCTGGAGGGAGGCAAAAGAGGAGGGCTATAATTGAAATATACGCGTATACATTTGTGCTGTCCATTCCTGTCTGTTAAAAAACAGCATACCAAAGAAGCACACAATAGTAAATTACAAAAGATAACATGAATCCTCCGTTATGCCGGATAGAAGATAAAGAAAGACAGATAATTTGAGAAAACTAAAACTGTCCTACTTTGTTTTGACTGCTTAATCAACATGTGAACAATTTCCTCGATGATGTATCTTACAAAGTTAACAGCCAAAAAAAACAGCCCGATACATAAAACATTCCGTGTTCACGCGGGGTCGGAAGAAGGGCCGCACCCCATGGGGGTATGATCCAGGCTGCCTACCCTGATGCAAGTATGAGTGGTTGATTCTATGGCTCAAACCCGTGACCTATAGGTCACACGGAGACAACATTACTGTTGCTTCAAGGCTCCCCTTCATGTCTGTTACTTGAATTTGTTTTTCTAGGTTGTCAAAAGTACTAATGTAACATAATAAGACGACAAAATTTTGTAGGAGGAGATTATGAAGGGGTCTGTCAATTAGCCTACCCTGTATATATAAGACATGCTTAAGGTAATGCTTGGCATAGTTCATCATATCGGCGTAGAGTATTACTCTATGAGAAGAACACTTACCATTGCTTTCTTTGAGTAGATACTTCTGTAAGTGAAAGCAATATTTGAGATCATTGCACTAATGAAGCCAGTCCAGTTGAATGATAGTTCAGTCAAGGACGCCATCGATACACCTAAGAAGTATCAGCAATCAACAATATGTTTTGATCAGAATTTGAGCAGGCTAGATCAGCAAGGGGAATGAGGCAGAACCACAGTGTTGAAGATTTATTGTTCATTCGACAAACGTGCTTATTATATTACGTATGATATAACATTAAAAAGTTGTTCTTGTTTCGCATCAATAGCGAAGATTTTCTATTGAAATTTGAGCAGTTGGTAAATGTTTGAACTAGGGAAGGAAAAATCACAATGCCTATATATGACACTTACCAATTACAACAGGGGCCAGCGATAACCATAGAGAGACGGGGATCTGGTGGCCCAAGACAAACTGAGAAGCCGAAGCACTGAAGAATGGCTCCAGAGCTATGCAACACCAATGAGAAAATGTCAGTTTTTGCAGAACAAGTTGGCGTAATGAAGTATTCTTAACTGATTTCTAATATCACATTTAATTCCGGAAGCCATATATCGTTAAGAACTACTATCGATGTCAACTTAAGGTAATTGTTCCTTCTCCATAGCAAGATTGGACAAGTTAATATGCTTAGCTCTAGAGCACTGCTCATCTTTAAGTACAAAGTACTCATTTGAACCGTAGAAAGTTACAAGCATCTGTCATTCAAAACGAAAAACTTATCGAGCTAAAGTAGTGTATATTTTTCGGTTATTACCTTTGATGGTATGAGTGAAGGATACAGCCACGGTTGCAAATGACACATTAGACATAACATGTCCAAGAGCATGACAGAATGCTACTGGAGTGAGCAGTGCCAGAAGTTCCTTGTTGATGGGCTATAGTCACATATTTTTGACAAATGCAAGTCAATTAAAGCCAGCTTTGAGCACATTAACGAAAGAGTTTGAGTTATATACATCGTCATTCTAACTTGTATATCTCACATTTTAAGGAAGTTTACTTATATATATATATATATATATATATATGTATGATATGATAGTGCAAGTATTTAGACTGACGGTGTATATTACTTAAACTCTTAACAAAATATTCCATATAACAATGCAGAAAATGAACTTACCGCACGTTTAGGTAGACCAACGGTCCAGCTAATAAGACAATAGGTTACTCCAACTAGGAGATGTACAACTGAAACAAAGCTGCAAGAAAATCATATAAGCTTGATTTTTTCTTTGCAAGAACATGATATTTGATTTGAGAGTTTCCCAAATAACTATAGCCACTTACTATGGGTATGGAAAATAATTGTATACTTTCTTGTTGAGTATGTTGAAAATCACATTCAGAAAATACCTGCATCAGAAGACTTGATGATCAGTACTCATAGTCTTAGTTGTTCGGACTCTTCAAAAATGATGCCGCACCCGTGTTGGATTCTTCACAAATACATTAGTTTTGGAAAATCCATATCATCAGTCGACATTTTTAAAGAGTCAGAGTAATATAGCTCATAGTTACTAATTTCTACCTTTCTCAACTCATATTCCACCCACCCTCACCCCTCTCCAAAACAAAACAAACTATTTAAAGAGGAAAACAGATCCATAAGTCAAAAAAACTTGCTTGTCCATGTTGAAGTACGTGTTCATTTCATCCAAAAGCTTAAGGTTTAAAGAGAGAACACTTTTATTTACTTAAATTATACCCTCAACACGCCTCCTCATATGTATATGAATGATTCTTTTTCATGAAAATTCTTTCTGCTTGGTCTAATATTATTTTGAAGTGTTGACTATTTTAATCTAAAGGCATAATACATAAAACACGCCTTTAACTTGGCTTTAACGGACATTTATGCCCTCAAACTTTGGGTGTGCACAAGTACACACACATCGTACATAGCAAATCACATACAATTTGACGTTATGCAGGACATGTGCATCTCACGCGATTTGTCACGTAGGACGTGTGTCTGCTTGTTCAGTAACTAGAGCTTACCATGTAAAGAAAAAGAATCCAGTAACTAGAGCTGGAAATTTTTCAGCAAATCCTTTAGTTGGTTTAACATACCTGCATACAAAATTGATAATCAACTAACCAAAAAAAAAGAGTAAAAAACTACAAACAAATGAAATTAATAAAACAAACCCATCAGTAATTTCAATGTCATGACCCTCTGCATCAGCAGCTATTGCCTTTGTAATAAAAACATCAACACTATTTCTTGGCTTCAATAATTGACTGCATTTAGGCTTAATTGGTTCAAAGTTTTTGGAATTTGCAGTAATTGACAAATTTCTGAGTGGAACTGAATTAGTTAAATTTCTATTAACAAGTTTATGGGGTGAAGAAGAATAAAAATTTGATCTTTTTAGAGAAAATTGAATGGAAGTAGAGATTGAAGCCATAATGAAGATTCAAAAAAAAAGAAAAAGAAACAGAGTTCAATAGAAAGTAAATGATTACTTTTTTTTATAAAAGAATTTTTGGATAAAACAAACAAAAAGAAAAAGAGAGAGTTTTTGAAGTATAACGTTGAAAACAAAGTTTTAATTAGTATAAGAGCGATGATGTCAATGGAAAAAAAAAGGCTAATAATTAGATTTTTTTTTTTTAAAAAATTGAGTTTGAGTTGTTGATGATTTAATTAACAGAGAAGAAGAGAGAGGGAAAGGAAAAATATGTTTGATTGTTTTGGTTGTTACATTCTCTTTAATATATGAAAGCTCCTTTTTATGGTTGCTTGTATTAAGGGTCGTGTATAACAAAAATATTTTATCAATCAAATTTTACTTGTTCATTTTAGACTTTAGACGTATAATGATTAATATAAGAATTTATTATTATATTCATATTAATTAAAGTTTAGTATTAGATTTTAAAAAAATAATTTGAAAATTAAGTACTTGCTGTTAAGAGTAAATCATAGAAAAAATTAATTATTTATTCTGTTTTTTAATATGTTATTAGTAAAATTGAAAATTTATTTTTGAAATAATGAATAAGTAAAAGTGAATAAAGAGAGTTTTAGAATGGTGAAATTAATTGTGTTTAGTGCTTTTCCACTATTTAATTTAGTGTATTTAAGGAGAACTTTAATCATTAATTATTCGTGTATTAATACCCATGATATTGCTAATACCATAAGTTGGCAAGAATTTTGGTCAGAATTTGGCCATAAAATTAAAAGAACTATAATATATTTTTTATTTTAAAATAAATTGATCTTTTTTCTATTTTTTAGTTAAAAAAGTATTAAAGTTAAAAGGGTAAAAATATTTAAAAAGATAAAATAATATAGATAAAATATCATTCTGGCCAAATATATTTTTCCCTATGTATATTACTCCTTTCATTATGAGTAATTAGTTTGTCTTACTTTTTTTTAAGCAGTCTTAAATTTCATGTCAAGTCAAAATCAAACAAATAAATTAAAACAGAAAATTAATTATACATCCTAAAACACAGAATATGATATGCAATTAATACATGATCAAAACACTAGATCAAATAAAGTACTATCAATAACATCAAAATTAATACATATATTATTTTCTCTAATACATCCTACCAAACTACCTATTAAAATATTTCCTCTCTTTTTAATTAAAAGTATTAATAATAGTAATAACAATAAAAATAACATAACATAAAGTTATCATTGGATGTATCCAAAATAAAGATAAGGGCTTGATGCTAGGTCACTTGGTCAGCCCCTTGATGAGGTCAACTCCCATGAGTAGCATCAGGGGGGGGGGGGGGGGGGGC
>JAJOOF010012154.1:0-25931 GCA_029582545.1 Solanum lignicaule
GAGATATGACCCTCCAAAGTAGACCCTCGAAAAAGGCTTCACTTGGAAATTTCGGATTTTGATACGGTTGCTCTAAAATTTGGGTTAGACCCATTTCCCACTCAATTTGACCCCCTAAACAAGAATATGAAGTCGTATTTTTGAAAAACGAAACGGATCTTTTTATATACAGCTAAACAAGTTTCCGGTAACTTCCGAAGCACATTTTTGAGAACTTTTTGGGTCAAATTCAAATATAATCATTTCATTAAGTTCTCGACTCCAAACTCACATGTGAGGCTCTAGTTTCACTCTATAATTTTCTGGGTCGTTACAGATCGAGAGAGCCATTGATGTTGTATTGACACCTCTCAAGGCTTTGATAGATGCTCTTACGACGAAAGTAGAGGTATGTGAGAGAGGACATGGTGCTACTAAGGAGGATACGACCTTAAAGGCCGACATTATTGGGTTGAGGAATGATGTTGACCAGCTGAAGTCCACTAATTTCACCTCACTCTTTGTCACTAAGGATACCCTAGATGGCCCGAGCACCGATGTTCCAGACTATTTAGATGTGATTATGGCTACAACCGGAGATGAGGTTAGAGCTGTTGAGGCTGCTGCAGAATCCGAGGCTTAGACTGATGAGGAGCAACTTGGTGTTCTTGAGGAGGCTCTCTATGAGGGCCTGACTAACTTAGAGGAGGTCATGGTACATTCAGCTGTCTAGGCCTCAGTGATAGATGTTTCCATGATGGGCTCTAGTGGAGCCAAGATTGCTGAGACCCTGGACACTGATGCCCAGACTGAGAGTGTCTTGATAGATGTGACACCGGGCATTGATGCCTTGGCAGATGGAGTGACTGAGATGGTGACTTTACCCCAGGCCTAGCCTGGCAGGATGACTATTTTTAGCTCCCTCTCTGTTGTGTTTTTGTTTTAGTTTCATTTGAGGACAATTGCATAATTTGTTGGGTGGGATGAGGTATTTCCATACCTACCTCTTCTAACTATTTTGTGAATATTGGTTCTGTTTTGATGATGTTTTTGTGAATATTAAGCTTATTGTTTTATATATATATCTTGGTTGTTGAGTTGTGTTGTTGCCCATTATTTTGATAGAAAATGGTTTTTAAACTAAATTTTAAAATTTTGCCACCTCTTGTGTGTGTAATTGTTGCTGTTCTTGTATACATTTGAGTGTCGGGTGGTCAATATCGATGACTTGAATAGTGCTCTTAATTGAACAAAATGAATGTATAGCTACGATGAGGCAAACTAAGTTACATAGGCAATATGTGAACTTGTAGTATCTCATTGTGACTAGCCAGTTGTCGAATGAGTCTCTTGTGATGAACATTGCATGCTAGCTAGAAAGTGTGGAGTCTTGTTTTATATTGGTACCAATGCGTTGTGCTGTGAGGTCGTCTTGAACATTGTATTTTATGACACCTAGAACTTTTCCCGTTAGTCCAATTGATTGAGTGAAGTGAACAACTGAAATGATCTTAGGCAAGAATTCTAAAGAGTGAGCCAAATTTGAGAATATACATGTTTGTGGCAAACTTTGTGAGATGTGTTAACCTTGCTTGGCACCTTTTGAGCTTATCCTTTTCTTGGAAGAAAGTTGAACCACTTTGACCTCTGTATTTCATCACCTATAACCTTCATGAAGTATTGGTATGTTTGAATAGCCAACTTGCGCCAAATGCCTAAGTAGGGGATGTGGTGAAAATGAAGGAACGTCAAGAAGTGTAAAAAATGCCACCTTTGATAGATTGTTTTAAAAAAAATGATGGTGCCCCTTGATGTTTGCGTAATCAATACACAACTTCCGATGCAAGTGTCTACGATCGTACAATAGTTTAGTAACCCAACCAAGGGTTGGGATCGTTCCAAAGAGAGTGGTTTCGAGAATTAATAGAAAAAGAAAATTTAGTTCTAACTAGTCGTAGCTAAAGACATTAACGATTAAAAACATTGTAAATTAAAGGGGGACACAAGAGTGTCAATTAACAATGGGGGTTTTGTCACTAGTAAGTAAAAACAACAAAATAAATGAGGGTTTCTAAGTAATGAGAGGGGATCCTGGGGATGTGACCAGAATACTGGTTAAGCTAGATTATTGAGTACATGCTTTCGATAAAAGATTCATAGAATAATTGTGACTAGGCAAGACTTTAAGGGGGATAAGCTCTCTCTCAAGTAACTTACCCTGTTTCAAATGCGTTCCTCTCGGACACCCACGTGTCGCATGAAGACCAGCCTGCGCCTTAACCCACTGACTCTCTCGAGCTAAGTGTGTGGACATGGAACTAGGGTTCACTCTCTCGAGCTGAACCTCATGTCCACCCACTCGCACTACCCATCAATTTAGTAGTCTCAGGTTTACGACCTCTCTCTCGAGCAAGCCGAAAACACATAAATAAACTTGTACTTGCAATTACAAATTCATTAATTTCATCCACAACTACTAAATGAAATCACAATTAAACTACGATTAAATTATCAGTTAGCAAGACCCAACAATTATCTTAAGCCATATTCACTAAATCACACCCCAAGAATTGGGGTTTTTAGCCACATATGTATAAGAGATAGAAATTTATACCAAATTGATTTTGAATTCAACTGGGTATGAAGATTTAAAGTTTGACACAGGCCAAAATTGAAGAATCCAAGAGACCCAAACCCAAATCTTGAAGATGAAACCGTTTGGATCTTCAAGTCTTCAAAACCCTCTAAAGCTTAGAGAAAAAATATCAAAAAGTACTCTTCTATATGAAAATTATAATAATTGTTTGACTCTTAAAACTACAACTCTAACTAGTATTTATAGTTTTCACAGATTTGTGCTGCAGCGGTTCATTCAGCGTCGTTAGTCGGAATTGCCGATCAACTCGGCGATTCGCCCTTTGGTGTTGTTCATCACCGTCTTGCACAAGCCTTAAGCATCGTCATGCTCTGGGTCATTGGGCGACATGGTACTGCTTCGCGGAACTTCTCGGCGATGCACCGACTGCTCCATTTTTCTCCCAACTTGATCCTTTCCTTCAAGGCTCAGCACACTGGAACAAAAGACGAAGTAACACCCTTCGGCGATTTGCCAAGTGGACTCGGCGATCCTTAGGCATTCGTTTCTTCGTTCTTTTAAGCCGTTTCATTCTATTTTGCGACGTAGTGTCCATGCTTTCCTTCAAACTTCAAATACCTGAAACTTAAAGGTTTTCATCAGATATTGAGATAAAATAAGCATTTGAGGACACAATTTCTATTAAAATATAGCCCTAAATGAGTCCAATTGGTGGACTCATCAACACCCCCAACTTAAACTTTTGCTCGTCCTTAAGTGAAACTCAAATTCAGCAATACAATAAAGTGTGTCTCAAACAGTGCTACACAAGACTTAATTTACTTATATAAGGATCAATTTACCCATCTAGGTTTCTAGCTACTTGATTGAAACTGAATGGGAGGCAACGTTCTTGCTAAGGGTAGATACATATTCTTTCATGTTTTTTAGCATTTTATCTGACCCTTTAACTTTGTTGAGGATACGTGAGAGCATATCCTCAGACCTACCACCTTCTGAATCTTTGGATTTCTGGTGCTCATGAGGAGGCACATATCTATTCTTCTTCTCATCTTTCCAATTTGAATTACGGTCCCTCCATTCATGATCTCGGTCCTTCCAGCCTTCGTCTCTAGCCCAACTTTGGTTACCACCCTGCCTTGGGTAATTTGAGCAGTAGCCACCATCTTGGTTGGCTAGAAAATTTACCTCCTCGTTATACAAAGCTTCAAACTACATTTCCTCAGGATTAGCACACCCGACCCCCACAGCGTTGACACCACGAGCACCAGCCACCATGATATTTTTGGATAAAATATCAAGTTGTGTCATGGTTGTGGCCATGTTCTGGTCTATCTCATTGCCTTTTTCAATATGCTCCTTGGATAGCTTGAAGATGAGAGGGGAGACTTGGTCCTCACGAGTGTACCATGATTTGTTCATGGTTGTCATGCCATCTAAAAGCTAGGCTGCTACTGCATACGACTGCTGAATTAAGCCTCCCGTCGAGAGTTGGTCAGAGACACCTTTGTTTACCGAGTCCAAACTCTAGTAGAAGTACTGAATTAGCACGTTATATCGCAAACCATGGGTTGGGCATTGTAGCACCAACTTTTTGAACCATAGCCAAGTCTCATTTAGAAGCTCTCCTTCCAAACGCTTAAAGCTCTGGATGCTATCCCTAAGTGACATCATTTTCGAGGGAGGGAAAAATTGCACTTGAAATGTGGTTACCATTTCCTCCCAAGAAGTGATCGATTCTCGCGGGAACTCAGCTACCCATTTGCATGCCTCTCCCATTAAAGAGAAAAGGAATAACCTTAATCGGATTGACTCCTGAGAGATGGTTTTGAACGAGAATGGTCTGCACACATCTACGAAGTTTCGAAGATGCTCGTGAGGATTCTCATAAGCCAATCCACTAAAAAGTCCCTTTAGTTGCAAGAGTTGCAACATGGTGCTTGTTATGTTGAACACTGTATTTCCCTCGGCTGGGGTAAATGGATGGCTCCAACACCTCCCATGAGATGAGGGGTCGTTGATGTTGGGCTCTTGGACATCGTTGAGATTACCGATGTCTTCCTGGTGGCCCACCTGGCTACCGTTGCTACCTTTAACACTCATGCTTTTTGAAATATTGACACAAGCAAACAAAACAAAACTAAAAATTAGGTGAGTAAACTACAACTAAGAAGAACAAAAATTCTCAAATAACACCACTCCCCGGCAGCGGCGCCATTTTGTTGTGTGCGTAATTAAGAAAGAACTTCTGATGCAAGTGTCTACGATCGTACAATAGTTTAGTAACCCAACCAAGGGTGGGGATCATTCCAAGAGCGTGGTTTTGAGAATTAATAGAAAAATAAAACTTATTTCTAACTAGTTGTAGCTAAAGACATTAACGATTAAAAACATTGTAAATTAAAGGGGGACACACGAGTGTCAATTAAGAATGGGGGATTTTGTCACTAGTAAATAAAAACAACAAAATAAATGAGGGTTTCTAAGTAATGAGAGGGGATCCTTGGGATGTGACGGGAATATGGGTTAGGCTAGATTATTGGGTACATGCTTTCGATAGAAGATTCATAGTATAATTGTGACTAGGCTAGACTTTAAGGGGGATAAACTCTCTCTCGAGCAACTTACCCTGTTTCTAATGCGTTCCTCTCGGACACCCACTTGCCGCATGAAGACCAGCCTACGCCTTAACCCACTCACTCTCTCGAACTGAGTGTGTGGACATGGGACTAGGGTTCACTCTCTTGAGTTGAACCTCATGTCGACCCACTCGCACTGGCCATCAATTTAGTAGTCTTAGTTTTACGACCTCTCTCTCAAGCAAGCCGAAAACACATAAATAAACTTGTATTTGCAACTACAAATTCATTAATTTCATCCACAACTACTAAACAAAATCACAATTAAACTACGAGTAAACTATCACCAAGAAAAACCCAACAATTATCTTAACCCATATTCGCTAAATGACACCCCAAGAATTGGTGATTTTAGCCACACATGTATATGAGATAGAACTTTATACCAAATTGAGCTTGCATTCAACTGGGTATGAAGATTTAAGTGTTGATATAGGCCAAAATTGAAAAATCCAAGAGACCCAAACCCAAATCATGAAGATGAAACCCTTTGGTTCTTTAAGTCTTTAAAACCCTCTCGAGCTTAGAGCAAAAATATCAAAAAGTACTCTTCTATATGAAAATTATAATAATTGTTCGACTCTTAAAACTCTACCTCTAACTAGTATTTACAGTTTTCATAGATTTGTGCTACAACGGATCATTCGGCGTCGTTAGTCGAAATCGTCGATCAACTCAGTGATTCACCCTTTGGTGTAGTTCATCACCGTCTTGCACCAGCCTTCAATATCATTGTGCTCTAGGTCATTAGGCGACATGGTACTGCTTCGTGGAACTTCTCAGCGCTGCGCCGACTCCTCCCTTTATCCGCCGACTTGATCCTTTCCTTTAGGTCTCAACACACTAGAACGAAAGGCAAAGTTAGACCTTTCGTTAATTCACCAAGTGGACTCGGCGATCCTCAGACCTTTATTTCTTCATTCTATTCAACTTTTTCGTTCCTTTTTGCGACATAGTGTCCATGCTTTCTTTCAAACTTCAAATACCTGAAACTTAAGGGTTTTCATTAGATATTGAGATAAAATAAGCATTTGAGGACACAATTTCTATTAAAATATAGCCCTAAATGAGTCCAATTTGTGGACTCATCACCCTTATGTATAAAAAAAAGAGAAAGAAGAAGAAAAGAAAAAGACTGAAAAAGAGCAAGAATTGTGAAATAAAGTGTGAAGATAGTGAAAAATGGGGTATTCGGTGGTTCATATCTAGTTGAATAATGGGGTGGAGTTTTAACATGTTTGAATGTGAAAGAGAAGGAGAAAAAGTGATTTTCAGGCCATACTTCATGAAGGTAGAAGCCACTAAGCCTAAATGACCATACCTTAACACTTCAACCCATTACAAGCCTTAAAAAGACTTTTGTGATCTTTAGTGAGCTGAAACAAATGTTGATTGGAAAATAAGGGCAAGCCTATGAGTGGAATCACACATGTGTTCCTCTCTTTGGGTGTGAGAGTAGTATGTGATTTTGGGACTTTAAATTGTGAAGAATTTTGTGTGAATATAGAATCATCATTGTTGTGAGGGCATTTGAGTATCTTTGTTAAGCTTGTACTTGCATTTGAAGAAAGTATTGTGAACTTGAGTATCTTTAATAATGGTGTGTCAAAATTTGAATCTCGAGTGCATAATTGAGCATTGTATGTGTAGTTTGAACCCTTTGTGTGCATTCATGTTGTGTCTTATGCAGCACTGTTTGTAGACATCCTTGTTGAACTACTGATCTTGAGTTTTACTTGAGGACATGCAAAAGTTTAAGTTTGGGGTGTCGATGAGTACGAGATTTGAACTCATTTAGGGCTTTGTTTTGATAGTATTAGTGTACTCAAATGCCTAATTTATTCTATAAATTTAAAGCATTAATTTTCAGGTATGTGAGCTAAGGAGCAAGGCAAGGACACAACAAGGCAAAAGGAGCAAAAACAAGCTGAAGAAGTGAACAAAAGCGATCTTGGTGATCACCAAGACCACTCGGCGAACCGCCGAGTGGCTATTTAGCTTGCCTAAGGTTCCAATGTGCAGGCGTTGGGGACATAACAAAGTTGGCGAAAGAAATGGCCAATCGGCGAATCATCAATCCACTCTGCGACAACAAGTTGGATCGCTCAAACTTACAATACATGGGAGGCTGATGACCAATACAAAATGGCGATGAAAGGGAGCAAAAGATGGATCGCCGAACCACTATGCGAGCTCGACTTAATCCGCGAACTGGACTTTCAGGCTAAATGTTGGGAAACTATAAACTGGATTTAAAGAGGAAATTTGAGGAATTGTGACCCAGATATTTGAATTGTCTCCTAGATATTACAATTCCCATTCTAGAGTTAGAGTTTTCTCTAAGTTTTCGAGTTCTTATTATAGACTTTGAGGATTTTTACTTGGGTTTTTGAATTGAACTATTTTGGAACATTGTTAAGGCTTGGACACTATTACCCAGCTGATGGCTAATCGAGTTGGTAATTGTTTTTACCTTTTTATGATGTTTGGCCAAAATTCCAATTCTTGGGGTGTGATCATGGGTTTAATTAGCTTACGGGTATTGGTAATTACTCATTTAAATGCTATATGGAAGTAGGTTTAGATGTGTTTTAATCTATGAATTGTAGTTTCAAATGCAATTCTAATTTTGAGTTCTTAGCTTGCTTGAGAGAGAGGTTTTGGAACCAAAACTTCTGATTAATGGTTTGTACGTATTGGGTTGATATGGGTTCAGCTTGAGAGAGTTAATTCTCAACTCAATACTACCCATATAGCTCGAGAGAGAGTGGATGTATAAATGTTGTGGGTTGTTCCTATTTGCTAAGCATGTTGATGTTCGAAAGAAATCACTTGAAACATGATAGTTGTTCGAGATAAAACTATTTCACTCGTACTCCAGCCTTCCCACTGATATTTAGCTATTTATTAGTAGTTTCAATTACCCATATAGTGAAATTTGTCTATAATCGATTACATTAGGAGAATTCCTCTCTTTATTGTTATTTCTATAGTGTTTGATTGTGTTGTAGCTGATAATTGCAAAATCCAAATCCCCCATCTGACATTCGTGTCATCCCCAAAGACTTGTTTAGATGTCTTTTTCGATAATTTCTAATCCTACAACTAATTAGGCCATGTTTGTACATCATAATTGAATTTGAACACGTACCGCTCCCTGTGGGTTTGACCCCTACCTTTTGTTAGGTTTTATACTAAGTTAACGATCGTTTTCATTTAGAATTGGATGAGGTGTGCTTGAAACGTTAATCAGTAAACTTGCCAATCTAAGGTAAGTCATAAGTTATCCATGGAAATGTATTATTCAATAACCAATCCAAGCTAGGTTTCATTAGGATACCTCTTTATCTTTGATTCAATTAGGTGATAAGACCTTTCAACCTTAGAATCCTTATTATGTGAGAAAACCTTTCACCATCATGATTTCAGGTGGAAATGAGAAAATCCTTTCGACAACACAACCATAACATCATCATTGATACTTTACTCTAAAAGCATCCTTAAAACATTTGCATAGATTTCATAAGAACATGCAAAATTCAAAAATTTACCTTTCAAGGTTCACAACCCACTTTCAATCATCAACGTTTACAAAACATGGGTTAGATATGATTTTATCATAAATTCATGTAATTCTATCAATACATGCTTGATTTTATAAAACTCTTCCATCATAATTAAAATCACACATAATATTATTATAACTTGAAAGAAACATTGGGATTACATGGGTTCATAGGGGAATCATCATAAACTCATAGTATTTCATCAATTCAAGAATAAGAGATCATAATTCAATCATTAAAATCAATAATCAAAACAATCCATGGCAATTGAAGAAAACCCTAACTCAAATGGCGATTTCTATCTTTGAAAATAGGAGAATTTGAGAACTCCATGAATGGAAGGAATCCATGGATGAAAACACTCATACCTTAATGTCAGTTGCTTAACTTCAATGAAGGAATTGGAGAATTGACTTGAAAACCCTAGCTTGGACCCTTATTCTTCATGTTTTCTAGAGAGAGAAATATTTTTGAGAGAAGACTTGTTCTTCTTTAAGAAATTTTAGAGAATAACTTTTATTCGGAATTTTTGGGGGTTAAAATACTTATATAAGGGTCTTAGTGAAGGGTTAAATAACATAATATTAGGCTAGACTAATTAGGAAAAGACTCAACATCCCCTGAAAAGTAACTGCCAGCCACGACCCATGAGCCCCGACTGATGGACCGTGGTCTGATCGACAGCACGTCCGGTCGGTTTGTCGTCGGGCATCAAATGTAAGATCTTGGGTCCTGAACTACGGAACCTCGACCACGGACTATGGACACACCAATGGTTTGTTGGTCAAATCATGGTTCTGGTCCTCTGAGTCTCAGTTGAGTTAACACACCACGAACCACAACTATAGTCTGTGGTCCAATCCACGGGACGTGGTTGGCCGCCGTCAGTTGGCACCGGCAACTTTTGAAAATTACTATCTTGACCTTTATAGAATACGAGGTGTTATAATATCTTCCCCTTGGGATCATTCGTCCTTGAATGAAATTCAAGCTAGTATGAAAAGAGTAGGAGAGAACCTAACAACCCAATCATCGATGCAAGTTCATCCAAATGCATATAAACAAGGAGGAAATATCAACTCCAAGCTAGGACATACCCAAAAAATCACAAAAGGGGTGGAACTAAATCTAATAGCCCATCATGCATGCAATGCACATGTCCGAGGAGGAAACATCAACTCCAAGCTACTATCCGAGGACGAAACATCAACTCCTAGCTAAAACATGCTCATATAATCATACCTCGTATTCTATTTGCAATTCATCCTCAAATCACATAAACATGTAGATATGAATAAAATAAACTCATTTTCTTAAAAATTAAACTTTTTCATGAACATTCATAATTGAAGAAATCATGGGAACATCTAGGACACATGACTCCAAAACAAAGAGTGAATCATGAGGAACACTTTACCTAAAGCTAGAGTAGGAGTAGAAGGAAAGAGATGAGGATATCGGGACATCATATCGGCCTCGGCCTCCCAAGTAGCACCCTCAACTAACTGATTCCTCCACAACACTTTCACAGAATCAACTTCTTTGTTTCTCAACTTCTTGAGTTGCCGGTCTAATATCTCAACTGGAACTTCTTCATAAGAAAGATTATCCTTAACTCCCAAACCTTATAAGGGAACTATGGATGTCGGATCACCAACACATTTCTTTAACATAGAGACATGGAAATCCGGATGCACCAATGCCAACTCATTAGGAAAATCTATTTCATAAGCAACCTTACCAACACGTCTCAAAATCTGATATGGGCCTAAATATCGGCGATTAATCTTCCCTTTCTTACCAAACCTTATTACACCCTTCATGGAGAAATTTTCAAGTAAACCCAATCTTGAACATCAAACTCAAGATATGTTCTTATTACATCGACATATAACTTTTGCCGACTTTTAGCCATTTTCAACCTTTTTCTAATTAGTTGAACTTTTTCTATACACTCTTGTACTAACTTGGGACCTATTAGGGAAACTTCACCCACCTCAAATTAACCCATAGGAGATCTACGCGTTCTACCATTTAAAGCCTCAAATGGAGCCATATCAATGGTTTAGTTATAGCTATTATTATAAGAAAATTCAATCAATGGCAAATGGTCATCCTAATTACATTAAAATCAATCACACAAGCTCTTAACATGTCTTCCAAAGTTTGGATAGTAATCTCCGCATGTCCATCAGTTTGAGGATGAAAGGTCGTACTAAGCTTAACACGAGTACCAAGACCCTTTTGGAAAGTCTTCTAAAACAGAGAAGTGAATTGGGTACCACGATCGGAAATAATGGAAAAATCCATGAAACTTTACCATTTCTCTTAGGGACAACTTAGCATAATCCTCCGCCGAATAGGAAACCTTAACGGGAATAAAATGAGCCAATTTCGTCAGCCAATCTACTATAACCCAAATCGAGTCATGTTTTCGCCGGGTGCGAGGCAACCGAACAATAAAGTCCATAGTCAAATCTTCCCATTTCCAAGTAGCAAAGCTAATATCTTGGGACAAACTTCCTAGTTTATGATGTTCACCTTTCACTTGTTTACAATTGGGACACTTGGTCACAATTTCAACAATGTCGTTCTTCATCCAATTCCACCCGTTGACCTCCTGCAAATCACGATACATCTTGGTGGCTCCCGGGTGAATAGAGTACCAAAAATTTTGGGCCTTTGACAAGATTTGTTCCCTCAAGTAATCATCACTAGGAACATACAAACGACCTTAATATCTAAGTACACCATCTCCCCCTTGGTACAAAGCATCAACGGATTTCTTAGGCCCAACTTCCTTTAAGTCAACAAAAATTAGATCAAGACCTTGCTTGGCTTTCACATCCGCCACAAAAGATGATTTCAAGCCGTTGTGAAACATTACACCACCCTTGGTGGAGTCGACTAACTGAACACCCAATCTTGCGAACCTATGAACATCTCGAACTAACTATTTTTTATCTCGTTCAATATGAGTATCACTACCCATATATAACCATCTAAGAGCATCCGCCACCACATTAGCCTTATTTTGGTGATAGAGAACACTAATGTCATAATCTTCCAATAACTCAAGCCAGCTTATTTGGCGAAGATTTAGATCCTTCTGATTAAATACATATTGCAAACTCTTGTGGTCGGTAAAGACATCTACATGCACACAATACATATAATGGCTCCAAATCTTTAGGGCAAAAACAACCGCCGCTAGTTCAAGTTCATAGGTAGGGTAATTTTTTTCATGAATCTTAAGTTGCCTTGAGGCATAGGCAATACCTTTCCAATTTTTCATAAGCAAACACCCTAACCCAATTCTCAGGGCATCACAATAAACAACAAAAGCATTTGTCCCTTCCGGTAGAGTCAACACCGGAGCAGAAGTCTGTCTATCTTTCAACTCTTGGAAACTATTCGCTCACGCTTTGGACTATATGAACTTAGCTTTCTTTTGAGTTAAAGCCGTCAAAGGAGAGGCAATGAAAGAGAACACCTCAAAAAACCTTTTGTAATAACTAGCTAAACCCAATAAACTTCTAATATCCAAATGGGTACAGTTCTAAGCCAACTTTCAATTACATCTGTCTTCTTAGAATCTACCTCAATACCCTCACTTGAAACAATGTGACCAAGAAAAGCTACAGACCTTAACCAAAAATCGCATTTACATAACTTGGCAAAGAGTTGTTGGTCCTTAAGAATTTGCAACACGATCATTAAATGATCCATATGTTGATTCTCACTTCTTGAATAGGTCAATATATCATCAATGAATACAATCACAAACATGTCGAGATATTGTCTAAACACCAAATTCATCAAATCCATAAACGTCATCGGAGCATTAATCAACCCAAACGACATTACCAAAAACTCATAATGGCCATATTGAGTTCAAAAATTCATCTTCAAAATGTCATCTTCTTTCACCCTCAATTGGTGATAACCCGATCGAAGATCATCTTAGAAAAGTAGCTGACTCGTTGAAGTTTGTTAAATAAGTCATCTATCCTCGGAAAAGAATACTTATTCTTAATTTTTACCTTGTCCAATTGCTGATAATTAATACACGTACGAAGATAACCATCATTCTTTCTAAAAAACAAAATTGGAGCACCCCATAGAGGGATACTCGGTCGGATGAAACCCCTATCCAACAGATCTTTCAATTATTCTTTAAGCTCCTTTAGTTCTGCCGGCCATTTGGTTAGGAAGAATATAACTAGGTTGCGATTGGGGAGAAGGTCAATACCAAAGTTTATTTCTCTCTCGGGAAGAATACTAGGTAAATCATCTCAGAAAACTTTCAGAAAGTCATTAAAAAGGGGACCGACTCAAGAGTAGGGATTTTGGAATCCACATCCCTCACCCTAACTAGATGGTAAATGCAACCCTTGAAATAATCTTTCTAGCTTTAAGGCAAGAGACAAAATGACCCTTAGGCATAGAATTCCCCCCTTACAACTCTAAGACAGGCTTATTCGGGAACTGAAACTTGACTAACGAGTTCTACAATCAATAGAAGCGTAACATGAGTGCAACCAATCCATCCTAAGGATAACATCAAAATCTAGAATATCAAGCTCTACCAAGTCAACAAGAATAACTCCATGGGACAAGGAGACGGGACACTTTCTATAGACCCTCTTAGCCACAATAGAATCTCCAATAGGAGTAGAGACATAAAAGGGATCTAACAACGCATCTGTAAGAACATCAAACCTCATTGCCACATATGGCGCCACAAAAGAAAAGGTAGCACCAGGATCAAACCTTATAGATTTAAACTATATCGCACGACTTTAGATTAATGAAAGAAGTGGAGTTTCCTAATCATCTTGTAGCCTCTGATTCATAAATTTGGCGCGCTTCACACTCATGAACAAGACTCTACTCGACGTGTCTTTTGAGATATCCTAGGACCATTCTAAACCTTGTGCGCTGATTACCAAGTTTGTCATAGCCTAGGGGTACCCCATAGATGTAACATGACCTATATGACCCCGAGAGGCCCCATACAAGCCACTTAGAATTCATAATTTAAGAAATAGAACAAAAGAAGTAAAGACAACATTTCAAGTCCAAGTTTTATAACAGTAAAGCAGAAGCCTAAAAACTTTTGTTCAATAGCCATTTAATACAATAAAATGAAATTGGGCCTAGCTCATATATCATGTCCAAAACTGAAAATAAGAAGAAACTAAGAACAATAGAAATCCATCCTCGAAGCATGAGGACTCACCAAAGATCGGGAACCTCGCAATCGACCACTAGCCATGAAACTGAGAACCCTGACGGTCGGACCCTACATTTAGGTAAATGTAGGCAAGATTATGTGTTAGTACAAAACAATGTACCAAGTATGATAGCTATGCATAAAACATTTAAATCATGCTAAAAGAGGACATTTCATGACATGCAATTCACATGGCTAAAACATGATATAAGAAGGGTTTGAATACATAAGTCATAAAACATGTTAATTGCAAGATAACATCAATTAAAAAACATGAACACATGTGTGATACTCCTTGAAGTAACCTTACTTCATTATTATTGTGGGAAGTAGCCTTAACCAACGTAGAGACCATGTGAGCTATGACATAATCCCCCGTTGTCTCTAACACCGAAAAGGGTTGTCCTACTTACTAAGGTAAGGACCATGAACTTCTAGCTTATGTGGATCCACTAGCTAATGTCTATCTAGACAATCATTCTATAGGGGAACATAGGTAAGGGATAATGAGATTGCTTCTAGATACCCGACCTCTACTAACAAGAGAGACTTCATCTCATTATCCTCTTAGTGCTAAGCGTAAATCCCATGGAATAGTCATTTCTTACTTGTTCTTATTATGCATATAATGGCACATTATCTTGCCAATTCAAGCTAAGTCACAAGTCATCCATGGAAAGGTATCATTCAATAACTAATCCAAGTTAGGTTTCATTAGGATAGCTCTTTATGTTTGATTCAATTAGGTGAGAAGACCTTATAACCTTAGAGTCCTTATTATGTGAGAAAACCTTTCACCACCATGCTTTCATGTGTATATGAGAAAATCCTTTTAACAACACAACCTTAACATCATCTTTGATATTTTACTCTTAAAGTATCCTTAAAACATTTGCGTAGATTTCATAAGAACATGCAAAATTCCATAATTTACCTTTCAACGTTCAGAACCCACTTTCAATCATCAACATTTAGAAAACATGGGGTAGATATGAATTTCATCATAAATACATGTCACTCTATCAATAGATGCTTGATTTCATAAAACTCTTCCATCATAATAAGAATCCCACATCATATTATCATAACTTAAAAGAAATATGAAGATTACATGGGTTCATAGGGGAATCATCATAAAATCATAGTATTTCATCAATTCATGCATAACACATATCATAATTCAATCATTTAAATCAATAATCAAGAGAACCCATGGCAATTGAAGAAAACCCTAACTCAATTAGGGATATCTAACTTTGAAAATAGGAGAAATTGGGAACTTCATGAATGGAAGGAATCCATGGATGAAAGCAATCATAACTTAATGCCAATTTCTTATCTTTAATGAAGGAATTGGAGAATTGACTTGAAATCCCTTGCTTGGACCCTTCTTCTTCAAATTTTATTACAGAGAGAAATATTTTAGAGACGAGACTAGTTCTTCTTTTAGAAATTTGAGAGAATGATTTCTTTTGGTGAAATTTGGGGGTTAAAATACTTATATAGGGGTCTTAGTGAAGGGTAAAACGAAATAGTATTAGGCAATACTAATTAGGAAAAGACCCAACTGCCCATGAAAAGTAACTGCCAGCCTTGACCCACGGACCCTGACTGACGGACCGTGTTCTGAACGATGGCCCATCCTATCGGGCTTATTGTTTGGCATTAGAAAGTAAGATCTTGGGGTCCTAAACCATGGACCCTAGACCGCAGACTGTGGACCCACCGACGGTCCATTAGTTAGGTTGTGGTTTTGGGCTTCTGAGTCTAAGTGTGGGTGACCAACCACGACCACACCTACGGTCCGTGGTCCCTTCCATGGGCCATGGGTTGTCGCCATCAATTTGCACCTGCAACCTTTGAAAATTGCTATCTTGCCCTTTTTCGAATATGGGGTGTTACAAGTTGCGCCTTTCTGTTCACATAGTTAATAATGTAATACTCCTTAAAGTTGATATTGAGGCCTTAGTTTAGCTCTTAATTTAAATGCTTTAGTATGCGCTTTAACAATCCTTTTAGTTTCTAGTTACTTCTTGTTCTGATTTTTGTTGTTTGGTTACTATTTTGCTAGAGACTGAGACCTTAGCTACTTGTCATAGGTGTAGGTTGGCATTTGCTAGGGTCAGGTTTTTGTTGGGTAGTATGTTCATGGTAAGGCATCGATCCTTGATGTATTTTGTATTGATTTGTTTAAGTCCTTATTATTTCATCTATTTCATGAGTGCCGATCAGCTTGCTATTCTATTATTATCTAGAATGCTAGTAAATTTTAATGATCGAGGACTCCGCCAAGGAACATCTACAGTTCAGGTTAGTTTTCTTTGCTCTAGGAGTGTGGCAGTATTGGTACTCTTTATTTAGTTTTTCAACTATTATTTCTTGGATATTGGTGATGGATTGTGTTGCATTTGACAACTGATTTCATGTGAGGACTTAGTCGAGGAACATCTGCAGTTTATGTTAGTTTTCCTTGCTTAAGAAGTGTGGTAGTGTTGGTACTCTTTATTTAGCTGTTCAATTATTATTATTTGGATGTGTGTGATGGATTATGTTGCATTTGACACCTAATTTCAAATGTTTTGTGGTACGATCCCATTTCATGCATTGGATTTTTATTACTATTTTTGAGAAAGCCTATTTTCACACTTTTACTCTTCTAAAACTAGTTTTGACGGTATTCATACCACTTTGATCACTTGATAAACTAGTGTTAAGTCATTGGAGGCATCTTTATGTGCTCGCTTATTTACTTGCTCCATCGGCACATCGTCAATCTTTGTATATATTGACTAAGCTACGTTTACCTATGGTACCACGAGATATCATATACGATATTATGATAGATATATTTGGAAATCTTTGATCAAGACCAACTAATGTATATGGACTTCTTAATTCTCTTATGGGTCCCTCTACTTGTGTGGAACACATAACTGGATGAGGGTATCCACATTGGTCCTACATGTTGTTAGGGTAAGGGGATATGTGTATATAAATGGTTGTTTAGCTCTTGGTTCTGATGGATCAGTTTGTTTCTATTGCATTACTTCGTTCATAAGTATTGCTTATAACCAGTATAATTTATTGTTGTTTGCACCCACCAATCTTAAAGGGAGTCGGTTGTGTATGTTTGTTGGTCGTACCTTTCGGTCTTATAGTCCAGGTCCAGTTTGGTTGTTTGACTATTTATGTCTATTGTGTTGGTGTCACGACCCAAGGTACCACCTAGCCATAACATGGCCTATAGGACCCCAAAAGGCCCCCATACAAGCCACTTAGCATTAGAATTAAACCCAAAAGAGATAAAGAAATACATTTCAAATCCATAAGTTTTATAAAAGTAAAGCGAAAGTCTAAACACTTGTCTCATTAGCCATCTAGTACATCATAATGAAATTTGGGCCTAGCCCATACATAATATCCTAAACTAAAAGTAAGAAAGAAAACTGAAAATATGAAATTCCGTCCTCGAAGCATGAGGACTAACTAAAGCTCAAAATTTCTCTAATCAACCTCTATTCAAGAAACTAAGGACCCTAACTGCCAGACCCTACATTTGGGGAAATGTAAGAAAGAGTATGTGTTACTACAAAATATGTACCAAGTATGATAGACATGCATATAAACATTTAAATCGTGCTAAAATAGGACATTTCATGACATGCAATGAAAAAGCTAAAACATGATATAAAAGGGTTAGAAAACATGAGTCGTAAAACATGGTCATTGAAAGCTAACATCTTTATGTTCTTTGGACACATGTGAGATACTTCTTGAAGTAACCTTAGTTCATTATTATTGTGGGGATTAGCCTTAACCGACATAGAGACCAGGTGAGCTATAACATGATCCCGCGGTGTGTCCTACACAGAAAAGGGTTGACCTACTTTCCAAGGAAAGGACCATGAACTTCTAGCTATTCTGGATCCACTAGCTAATGTCTATTTAGAAAATATTCCTATGGGGGCACATAGGTAAGGGATAAGGATATTTCTTCTAGAAACCCGACATCTACTCATGAGAGAGCTTCCATCTCAATGTACTCTCGATGCTAAGGATAAATCCCACGGAATAGTCATTTTCTTACTTGTTCTCATTATCAATAGAAAAGCATGTCAGCTTGCCAATCTAAGCTGGGTCATAAGTCCTAATTCATTCATGGAATGGCATCATTCAATAACCAATACAAGCTAGGTTTCATTAGGATGACTCTTTATCTTTGATTCATTTAGGTCAGAAGACCTTTCAACCTTAGAATCCTTACTATGTGACAAAATCAATCACAATCATAGTTACACATGTATATGATAAAATCCTTTCGAAAACTCAACACCATTATAGTTGATACTTCACTCTCAAAGCATCCTTAAAACATTTATATAATTTTCATAAGAATGATGATTAATTTCATAAACTCTTCATTCATAATCCAAAAACCACATCATATAATCATAATTTGGGAAAACATGGGGATTAAATGGGTTCATGGGGAATCATCACAAAACCATATAATTTCATCAATTTATGCATTGGAGATCATAATTTCATCAATTATATCAACAATCCAGAGAACCTAGAATGTAAAAGAAAAACCATAACTCTATCAGGGATTTCTAACTTTGAAAATAGGAGAATTTGCGAACTCCATGACTGGAATATTTGTTAGCAAAAGAACTTGATCTTGATTTGTAAATTTGAGAGAATGACTTGAATGGGTAAGATTTGGGGTCAAATCAATTATGTATGGGTTCTAGGTAAGGGTAAAACGACGTAGTATTAAGATAAAATAATTAGGAAAATACCTAACTACCGTTAACTTACAGTTGACACGAACCTCTAGATGGAGGCCCACATGATACATCTAGGGGTCCAGGAGTCGTGTAGGCAGTCGTGGTATCTAAACCAGTGGCTTGGCAAGTCCAGCCTTCTCCACACACCCACCTTCACGAGTCGTCTAGCCCTTCAGGAGCCTTCTAGTGGCTAGTGGGAGGAGGCCAACCTAGAGGTTGTTCTGCCTCCCTTTCATGGACACCACCACGGGTTGTATGTCTTAACATGAGCCATCTAAGGGCTCGTGGGAGGGGATCTCCAATTGAACAAACATTGGAAGGCACCCACAAGCACCACCACGAGCTGTGGTTCCCTTCACGGCCTGTCAGGGATTCTTTGAAAGGTGCCATTGCTCAGTCATGGGTTGGTGACCTTCCACTTGGCTCCTTTGGTAGACTTCTAATTTCCGTGGTGTTACATTATCTCCCCCTTGGAAATATTAGTCCTTGAATGGGATCCTATATATTACATGAAGAAGATATCTCTAAACGAGAAACTCATCATGCATACAAGCACATAAATGCACATATCCAAGGAGGAAACATCAACTCCAAGCTAAAGCATGTTAAAAACATCATATCAAGAAGTCTATATGCAACTCATACTCAAATGCACATAAACATGTAGAAATTAGTCAAATTGAATCTTTTCTTACAACTCAAACTTTTGCATACTCATGCATAAATGAGGAAATCATGGGAATATCTAGATACATGACACCAAAAGAGTAAATCATGAGGAACTCATTACCTCAAGCTAGAGTAGGGGTAGAAGGAAAGAGATGAGGATGTCGGGACATCATATTTGCTTAGGCCTCCCAAGTAGCACCCTGAACTAAGTGATTCCTCCACAACACTTTCACGGAAGCAACTTCTTTATTTCTCAACTTCTTAACTTTCCGGTCTAAAATCTCAATCGAAACTTTTTCATAGGAAAGATTCTCCTTAACTCCAAAATTTTCTAAAGGAACTATAGATTTCGGATCACCAACACATTTCTTCAACATAGAGACATGGAAAACTTGATGCACCGATGCTAATTCATTAGGCAATTCGAGTTCATAAGAAACCTTACCAACACGTCTAAAAATATGATATGGGCCTACATATGGGTGACTAAGCTACCATGTCTTACCAAACCTCATCACACCTTTAATCGGTGAATTTTTTAATTAAACCCAATCAAGAACATAAAACTCAAGATCTCTTCTTTTAACATTGGCATACGACTTTTGCCGACTTTGAGCCGTTCTCAACATTTCTCTAATCACTCTAAGTTTATCCATAGACTCATGTACCAACTCAGGATCTATTAGGGCAATTTTACCCAACTTAAACCGACCTATAGGAGACCAACCCCTCCTACCATACAAGGCCCCAAATGGAGCCATGCCAATACTTGAGTGATAACTATTGTTATATGCAAACTCAATCAAAGGCAAGTGATCATCCCGATTACCCTTGAAATCAATTACACAAGATCTCAACATATCTTCCAAAGTTTGGATAGTATGCTACGCTAGCCCATCGGTCTGTGGATGAAAGGCCGAACTAAATTAAATAAGAGTACAAAGGCCATTTTGTAAAGGTCTCCAAAACTGAGAAGTGAATTAGGTACCACGATCAGAGGTAATGGATAAAGGCACTCCATGCAACTATACAATTTACCTCAAATACAAGTTAGCATAGTTCTCTATCAAATATGACGCCTTGAAGGGAATTAAATGAGCTGATTTTGTCACTTGATCCACTATAACCCATATCGAGTCAAGTTGTCGCCAAGTGCGAGGCAAACCAACAATAAAGTCCATATTCAAATCTTCCCCCTTCCAAGTAGTAACGCTAATATCTCTTGAGACAAACCACCCAATTTTTGATGTTGAACTTTCACTTGTTGACAATTAGAACACCTAGCCACAAATTCCGCGATATCCTTTTTCATATTATTTCACGAATAGATCTCCCACAAATCACGGTACATCTTGGTGGCTCCCGGGTGAATGGAATATCGAGAACCATAGGCTTTTTACAAGATTTGTTCCCTCAAGTCATCAACATAGGGAAGCTACAGACGACCTTGGTATCTAAGTACACCATCACTCCCTTTGGAGAAAGCCTCTACAGACTTTTTAAGTACCATTTCCTTTAATTCAACAAAAGTTGGATCAAGACCTTTCTTGGATTTCACATCCACCACAAAAGATGATTTTGAACCGTTGTGAACCACAACACCACCCTTGGTGGAGTCCACTAATTAAACACCCAACCGGTCCAATCTATGAACATCCCGAACAAACTCCTTCATAGCTTCTTCAATATGAGCAACACTACCTATAGTTAACCGACTAAGAGCATCTACTGCCACATTCTTTTTACTGGGGTATGATGTTTGCGTAATCAAGACACAACTTCCAATGCAACTGTCTATGATCATACAATAGTATAGTAACCCAACCAAGGGCTGGGGTTGAGTCCCAAGGGAGTGGGTTTGAGAATTAATAGAAAAATAAAATTAAGTTCTAATTAGTCATAGCTAAAAATATTATCGAATATAGACATGTTAAATCTAAGTTATGACGCAAGCGTCAATTATCTATGGGGGTTTGTGACAAGTAAGCAAAAACAACAAAAATGCAAAGAATACTAATCAAGGAGAGGTAATTCTTGGGATGTGATAGGAACATGGATTAGACTATACATTTGGGTACGTGCTCTTGATAGTAAATTTGTTGAGTATTTGTGACTAGGCTAGACTATAGTGGGGGTAAATTCTTTCTTGAGCAACTTACCCCTAATCAAATGGGTTTCTCTCGAACACCCACTTGCCTCATGAAGAACAACCTCCGCCTTAGCCCACTCACTCTCTCGAGCTGAGTGTGTGGAAAAAGTACTAGGGTTCACTCTCTCGAGCTGAACCTCATGTCGACCCACTCCCACTGGCCATCAATTTAGTAGTCTTAGTTTTACGACATCTCTCTCGAGCAAGCCAAAAACACAAAGGTGAAATTGTATTTGCAACTATAATTTCATTAAGTTACACCACAACTACTAAACAAAATCACATTTACACAACAAATAAACTATCAACAAGCAAGACCCAACAGATAATCTAACCCAGATTCATAAAATCACACCCCAAGAATTGGGGTTTTAGCTAGACATGTAAAAGAGATAGAAATTTATACCAATATGAGTTTGCATTCAAATGGGTATGAAGATTTAAGTCTCAAAACAAGCAACGAGTAAAGAATCCACAAGACCCAAGTCCAAAATCTTGGAGTTGAAACCCTTTGAATCTTCAGGTTCTTCAAAACCCTCTCCAAACTTAGAACTCAAAATTCTATGTTAAAAGTTCTATATTAAAAATCTAATACTAGGTTAGAACTCTCAACGAATATTTATAGTTTTCAAAAATCTGTGTTGTAGTGGATCATTCAGCGTCGTTAGTCCAGATCACCGATTAACTCGGCGATCAGCCCTTTAATAGGTTTCATCATCATCTTGCTCTATCCTTCAGCATCGTCGTGTTTGGATCATTGGGCGACATAGTACAGCTTCGTAGAACTACTTGGCAATACGCCGGCTACTCCTTTTCACCGCTGATTTGGTCCTTTCCTTCAGGGCTCAGCACACTGGAGCAAAAGGCGAGGATAAGACCCTTTTGGTGATTCGCCGAATGGGTTCAGCGATTCTCAGATCTTCATTTCTTCATTCTTTCAGTTGCCTTTGTTCATTTTGCTAAATAGTGTCCATGCTTTCCCTCAAACTCCAAATACCTGAAACTTAAGGGTTTTCATCAGATATTGAGAGAAAATATGCATTTGAGGACACTAATTCTATCTAATCAAAGCCCTAAGTGAGTCCAATTTGTTGACTCATCAGGGTGATAGAGAATACCCATGTTATTATCTTTCAGTAACTCATGCCACATTATTTGGTGAAGATTTAGATCCTTCTGATTAAACGCTTATTGTAAACTCTTATGATCTGAGATAACATCCACATGAACACCATCTAAATACTTCTTTCAAATCTTTTAAGGCAAAAACAATTGTTGCTAGGTAAAGGTAATGGGTAGGATAATTGTAACATCCTATATTCCAGAAAACCAGAAATGGAGATTTTAGAAGTTATAGATATCACCAATTGTGCCACCTACGGACTGTGGGTGACCCATGGACCGTAGGTGGGGTCCGTGGTTGGCCACCTGCATCCCCTTCCCAAAACCCAAAAGAAAAATTGTCTGAGAGTCGACATATGGACGGACCTACGGATTGTAGGTTAGACCACGAGCCGTGGTCCTGGCCCGTGGATCAAGACCCTAAGGACGCCCTCTCTGAAAGCCAACGACGGTTTACAAGACAAACCATAGGTCAGTCAACGGTCCATCGGTTGTCCATGATAACTTTTAAGTCAGGTTTATTTTGGTCTTTTCCATATGCGTTGGACCCCTAAACTACGTCGTTTTAGTTTGAGTTTGATCCGACATAGTTTAGATTAAGTTTTAGTTTGAGTTTGATCTTCCAATTTTCATTAAACTCAACTTTATATAATCAAACTTAGGATGGGTCTTCTCCATCATTTCTCTTTATGTCATGTTTAAGCTTCTGCACAGTATTTATTTTGTACAAAAAAATCTGTAAGTAAGCTTATGATATGTCAGCAGGGTAAGCTTGAGGTCACACGTGATCCTAGGTCCCATTTATACGTCCAAACTTGGTATCAGAGAACTAGGTTCAAGAGTCCTAGGATGTCTGAAATGCCGCACTTAGTAGAGTCACTTTCATGAGTGTGAAGCGCGCCACACTGATGTGAGGCTAAAAATACATATTTTTTAATCATTATTTCCTCACATTTATTTTTTATATTTGTCCTTTTTGAGCATGAATTTTATGAATTGTGTTAAATGGTATATTTTATTTGTAGGATTAAATTGATGGAAAAATGAAGAAGTTTGGAGCTAAAATGAATTAAAGATGGAAGGTTGAAGAAGGAAATCAAGCAGACAACTTAATGGATTAAATTTATTAAAATAATATATTTCTATATATGGTGCAAATATGAACGCCAATTCAATTTGAATTAGGCTTATGACTGCCATGTGTCAGCAGCGAAGGCCATCTAATAATTTGGAAGGCGGCGGCAACAAAATATTCCATGTGTCAGCAGTGAAGGCCATCTAATTATTTGGAAGGCGGCGGCAACAAAATATTCCAGAAACAGCAAATAAGTTATGGAAATCAATTCCTTCCAGGTTTTGATCTCCTAATTTGTTTGGAATAAATTATTTTATTTAGGGTTTTCTACATCTATAAATAGCGCATAGAAATAATTATTTGAAAAAAGCCAAGAACCAAGATACAAGACACAATATAGATTTTCTTCTAGCTTCGGAACTTTGGAAGAGCTGTCGCGGAGGCCAGAGAATTGTGGTTTATTCTTTTTTCTCCTTTATTATTTATTTGTATTCATGATTAATAAAAGATAGTCTAACTATTGTTCTTAACTTTTTATGATTAACACAAGCATATTTATTTTAATAAATTATGATTGTGTTTCTGATATAATGAGTAGCTAACTTTCATAACTAGGGTTGTGGGAACCATAAGAGATTCTCAAAGTATGAATAATCACTAAGTAATTCGTGAATAGTGTTGAAACATGCATTGATAATTCTTTCGTCTAGAAGTCTTTTTAACGGTGGCCAACGTTAGAACTCGCCTTGTTGCTACTTGCCAGACCAAGGATGTAATCATCAAGAAAAAAATTATCAACATAGATTTAGTGTGATACTATCTAATAGTCTAGTGTCGATTGGTGTGAAGTAATAACTAAGTCAAACATCGATTATGATGTCTAATATTAGGTAAGGGTTACTAAATTATACACACGTAGCCGGACCAAGGTGCGGGGTGAAATTCTCTAGATGTCGGACGAAGGATTTAAAAATACCTAACTTATCACGTTGCATGTAATACACTAAAAAAAGATTACTATTATTAGGATTACTGCGTTATGAGCTTATGGGGAACACATTACTAGTTACTTTTAATAATCTGAATATAAATAAATACTTAGTTCAAAGCTATCTTTTAATTTTTTGTATTTTATTTCAATATAAATCCCCCCCTCCTTTTTTATATAACGACTATTGAGTTAAATATTTGCAATTGACAATATTCTTCCATATTCTCTGTGGGATTGACCTCGACTCATAGTTGGGTAAATATATTGCATACGATCGTTTATATTTCTTTTCAAGAAGTATATTTGAACGATATCAACAATGGCGCTGCTGCTGGGGAATATGGCTTAGAAATTGTCTTTAGTATTTATTTTGACGTGTAGTCCTTTTTTTTTTTTTAATTTAGTTATCTTTATTATATGTTTTACTCTTCTTGAGATGGTCATCTGAAAAAGTATGTAATTTTAAGTGTTCTTGCAAATTTTGTACTTCTAACATTATGGATTTTTATAAGCTAATTTTTTCTCAACAAAATAAGTTGTGTGGGGACATGGAAGATTTATTGATACTGTGCTATAAATCAATATTTATGTGCATGATTGATGAAGATACCTATTATTAGGGTCTCGAGAAAGTAAATTTTGAGTTGAGTGAAAAGATTAAATCATATGACACCCAACAATTTAGTAATAATATGTGTGAGGAAGAAAAAATACTTATAAGTCAACTTGAAGAGCTAAAGGTTGAAGGCCAAGTGCTTGATCATACTTTTATTGATGTTGTCATTGTTGAGAAGAGTGCGCTAGAGTTATGTAATGAAGTAGATAATATAATTTTTAAAAACTCTAGTATGTGTACACATTAGGGTGTAAAAAATAACACAATTCATAAGTTAGGGCGCATTGGACCTCATTCCAATCATTTTTCCACATTATGTTTAGATGAGGAGAAATTAATCGAGCCATCTGAGCCTATATGTAACGACTCGGAAAATGATAGAGTGAAACTAGAGCCTCACATGTGAGTTTGGAGTTGAGAACTTAATGAAATGATTATATTTGAATTTGACCCAAAAAGTTCTTAAAAATGTGCTTCGGAAGTTACCGAAAACTTGTTTAGCT
>JAJOOF010012155.1:0-21178 GCA_029582545.1 Solanum lignicaule
ATACATCGAGTATACACTTGGTGTATATCATGACAAGTGAGAATGAAAAAGGGTAAAAGGCCCAAGGAAATTTCAGCAGGTCCAAAGGAGTTAATGGGCTGACCCATGATTGTTGGCAAAGTAGTAGACTTAGGACAGGTGGGTCAAATGGCCAATTTAATTGTATTTGGGCCAAAGCCCAAATCTAATTATTTTATTTCCCTCTCTTATTATTTATATTGTATTATTTGACTAACTTTGTTTATTTTATGGTTTAATTTAATTAAATTCTCATAGATAGCCATTTCATTTTTCATCATATTCAAACTAAAATATTTGTATTTTTATACTTAGCTCTATTTTTATTATTAGTCTTGCCACTTAAATTATTCCCCTTTAGTTCATTTCCCCTTAAGATAATTAAAATGACAATAACAAAAAAATAAAATAAAATAATGATAATAAGTAAAACTAATAATGAAAAAAATGAGTTTTCTTAGTTAATATTTTCTCAAAATTAGTCAAAGTCATTTTTAGTCAAATCGCCGGTCAACATCAAGTTAGCAGACATTCCGAGGGCCTAACACCTTTTCGAAATATACATTGAACTCGAACCCTTTTTCAATTGATTTTATCTGTTTGAATCTTTTGAAAACCTTAGGTTTTTTTCTTGATTTTTACTAAAAAATTAAGTGGGGACTCTATTCTTTTGGAAAATCGATTTCTTTTCAAACTATAAGTTTAGTCGATTTTTTGAAACTTAGTCATTTATTTTATTTATTTATTCGAGTAAAATAGAAATGACGACTCCGTTGTGGACCTAATTAAGTTCTAACCATAAGATTTGATTTATTTGACTAATTGTTATTAATTATTGAATTGTTTATCTGTACTTAATATGTTTAAATTGATATAACTGTCATTGCATTCATAACATTTCCTATTGTATGTATAGTATATTAAGGATGGTTTCTGCATAATCGCAGCCGGAATTTTTATACTCAACCCTTTTTCGGAAGGATCGATAATTTATTGGTACGTCATGCGTTCAATGGTTGTCGTGAATTCCAGCCTAAGTTGTCCACTTGAGTTTTTGATCTTTCAAAAGCCACTCTTAGTCAACTAACGTAGAGCGTAACCAAATCCCAATTTTAGCGCATTTTAAACTAAATTGACCCAACACCCAAGGCGTGTTGGGCCCATTAGAAGCCCACCTTGTGTCTATTTGGCCCATTTGCCAATAAAAAGACAATCATGCTTATGTGTTTAATTGAAGGATGTATATGTTGATTTAAACAAATCAATTATCTATGGGAGTGGGGGTAACTTACCTTTGTCTGTTTTTCTTGTAGGATGAATCCGAAATGTGAGCCGTTGAGGACTCGAATGGTGACCATACCCTATCCTTACCTCCAAGTTTGGTGGAAGTTCATGAACGCGGAAGACAAGAAGAAAGTTCAAAGACACATATGCCATCTCCCGTCATTAATGGAAATGGTGGCTTATCCTGACTTGATTGGAATAATGGTTGAACACCCTTATTTTACAAGATCAAAAGGCCATACAGATTCCTTCCCTAGTCAAAGTTCTCAGAAGGGAAAAATAGTAATGGGTGACAACAATGAAGAGATTGGCCTTACCGATGTTATCGTGGCTCAACCCGTCATTGCTGATCAAAACGAACTAATTATGCAGTTGATGCAGCAGATCACCGAGATGAGGGTCGAAATGCAGAGAAGGCAAGATCTGCCTAATTCGGTTTTTGCTTTCAATGCTCCAGCAGATGAAAGGCCTCCACTCTACTTTCCTCCTTCAAGCACGGAACAAGCCCAAAACCCACCCTCCAATCCTGCTCAGAATCCCTCAATCATCGACCTAACCACCCAAAATCCCAATTATGCCTCCACCTCTTACCAAACACCACCTCCTCCTCAAAGTACCAACCCCCGAGCGTGACTCCCTCCTCAAAATGCCAACCTCCATAATTATCCACCCCCTCAAAACCAAAACGTCAACAACCCCCAAGCCTCCCTCCATCACCAAAATCAACATACCAGCCCGCTGACTTTCCCTCAAAACTATCAAGCCCCTCAAAATGCCCAGAGTCCCTCCATTGCTTTACCCCTACCTAAAAATTCCACCTTCCAAATCCCGATCCCCAATGAGCATGACACCAATGGTTCTGAGCTCGACCACTATGATGAGCGAGAGAGAGAGTGGAGGTCAAAGGAAGAGGCCGCTAAGCTGAATATGAAGTAAAAGATTCGAAAGTCCATGAAAGAGTTGCAGTGTATTCTTGAAGTCGCCGGTTTGAGTTATGAAGATCTATACATTCATCCAAATTTGGACCTCCCAGAAGGGTTCAAGGTGCCAAAATTTGACGTTTTCGAAGAATAGGGAACCCCTTAGTGCACCTGAGGGCCTACTATGACCAGCTCATGGGAGTTGGAAGAGATAAAGCTTTACTAATGTGGCTTTTTAGTCGAAGTTTGAGTGGAGAGGCTCTGGAATGGTTTACATCTCATGAAACAAGACAGTGGCTTAGCTGGACTACTCTGGCAAAGGACTTTATCGAGCGGTTCGCCTACAATGTGGAGATCGTTCCTGATCGTTATTCCTTAGAAAAAACAAATCAGTAATCAAATGAAAGTTACAGAGAATTTGCATACAGATAGAGAAAAGAGGTAGCTAGAGTTCGGCCTCCTATGTCTAAGAAGGAAATTGTCGAAGTATTCGTGCGGGTTCAAGAGCCCGAATATTATGATAAAATTATGCTGCTCGTTGGAGCAAAGTTTGCTGAGATAGTCAAAGTAGGTGAGACTATCGAAGACGGATTAAGAATCGGAAAGATTGGCCGTGTTGCTGCCTCTCCCGGATCCTCGAGTTTGTTGAAGAAGAAAAGAGAAGATGTGTCTTCTATCTCTTATGAGGAGAAGAAGACCCCAAGGAAATCCTCATCATACCAAGGTCGTTCTTGACCTTCACAGAGCTCGTACGCAATTTGTTATGCACATGATGATTACCAAAATACCCTTCCCCCCAGTAATCAAAATACCCCTCTTCCCAGTTATCAAAATACCCCTCTTCCCAATTATCAAAATACTCCCCCTCTTATCTACCAAACTCCCCTCCAATTTACCAAACTCTACCTCATCACTACCGAAACGTCGCCCCCAACTGTGCTAATGTTCAGGCAAATTACCAAACTTCTCCCACAATGTACTAAATCCCAGCTCCACTTTACCAAAATACTACCCCAAACTACCAAGCTCCACAACCAAATTATCAAACCAATCAATATCCAAGATATCAAGCCCCTCGTCAAAACACTCCAAATTATCATCAAATGCCTCTTCCTCAACAATACATTTACGATCCCCCCCATCCTAGATTTGAGAAGAAGCCTGTTAGAATTTTCACTCCGCTTATTGAAAGCCGAACAAAACTGTTCGAGAGATTAACTGCGGCATCATTTATTCATCCAGTGGGGCCCAAGCCGGTTGACATTAGCTCAAATTTTTACAAACCTGACTAGAGGTACGTATATCACTCCAATGGTGTTAGACTTGATACAAAGGACTGTATCAACCTGAAGCACAAGATCCAAGATCTCATTGACCAGAAAGTTGTCTCTCTCCAGACAGTCGCGCCCAATGTCAACAATAACCCTTTGCCAAATCATGGAGGTGTCACTATCAATATGATAGAGACAGATGATGATTGGTGCGTGACAAAAGCAATAGCTCTGATTGCTCCTTATGAACTGAAAAGGGCTGTAGCCTCGTTGAGCATTAGAGAGAAGAAAAAGGTTGTGATTCTGACACCCAAGAAGGCTGTTGCCTTGGTGCCAAGAGAAACTCTTGCTCGACCAAAGTTTGTGATTGAAACGGCTGCCACTCAAGGCATGACCAGATCCGATAGATGTTACACACCGGAAGAGTTGGCTCAAGGAGGGCAGAAGAAGGACCAAACAAAAAGACCGATCAGTGACGCCGAGGCCTAGGCCGAGGAGTTCTGGAGAAAAATGTAACCAAAAGACTATTCGATTGTGAAGCATTTGGAGAAGACGCCTACTCAGATTTCTGTATGGGCCTTGTTGATGAGTTTGCAAATGCATAGGCAGGCTCTGATGAGGGCCTTGGATGATACTTATGTGCCTGTGGGTACTAACAGTGACAATCTAGCAGCCATGATAAACCAGGTTATTCGAGGACAGCGAATTAGTTTTTGTGACGAAGAGCTGCCCTTTGAAGGCAGGATGCACAACAAAGCTCTACACTTCACCATCAAACGCCGGGACAAAGTTATAAATTGTGTTTTGGTCGACGATGGATCCGGTCTCAATATTTGCCCGCTTTCGACTCTTAAGCAGCTGAAATTTGACTTGGGAAAGGTTCAACAAAACCAGGTCAATGTGAGAGCTTTTGATGGAGTGCAGAGAGACACGATAGGGACAGTAAACCTGGGAATTCAGATGGGTCCTGTAGAGTTTAATGTGGAGTTTCAGGTGTTGGACGTCAATACCAGTTACAATTTGCTTTTGGGAAGACCGTTTATCCACATGGTTGGGGCTGTGCCTTCTACCCTTCACCAACTAATAAAATTTGTTTGGAAGGGCCAGGAATTGGTCATTCATGGTGAAGGGAGTCATTCCAATGGGCATGCACCGATCTTTGATGAGGTCTCCCGATGTTGTGATTTCTACACAGTGGAGCTGGTAAATGCCACCGGTGATGATTTGGTTCCACATCCTTCTATGCCTTATGTGTACAAGATGATTGCTACTGTTATGCTCCGAAGTGGTTTCGAACCAGGTTTTGGATTGGGGAAGCACTTTCAAGGAATTGTCGAGCCTATTCAGATCCCCGCCAAAGGAGCGAAGTTCGATTTGGGATATGTCCCAACAGATGATAAAGCAGAGACGAAGAACAAGAGTGTTGATCAAGCATTGGCCAGGCCAATTCCTCATCTGTATCAGTCATTCCCGGTGCAAGAATATGTCAACAATGGTGGTCTCGGGGAAGGAATTTGGGGCCTTTTTGAGGAGATTGATACGGTCATCGAGGAAGAAGCTGGGACATCAGGCATCCGTGATGCAAAATCTGAGGAGCAATTGCAAAATTGGACCTCCACACCACTCCTGATTTCTCGCTCATCTAGGTAGAAAGAACATGTGTTTTTGTTTGTTTTTAAAATCGGTGGTAGTCCAGAAGAGGCCTGAGACCCACCATTTATGCAGTTTTTATTTGTTTGAAGTTTTTAAATTCCCTTGTGATGTTTAAAAAGCCAAAATGGCCCTTGGCCGTGGCCAACGTTTGTTCTTGTTTTTCGATTCAAATGAAATCCTCTTTTATCAAAAAATTGTTTACTTATCTGTTTATATTTTACTTTCCTAACTTTATTTGTTTATAATTTCAATAATATTAATTTAAATCCTGCCATTGTCATGTCATGTCACGAGCCGAATGAACAAAATGAGGTAGGTGACGAAGAATGCGAAGAATATGAAGAAGAAAATGTGGTACCGGAACAGGTTGATGAAGAGTTTTGACAGGTTGAGAATTAACACAAGCCAAACTTGGAAGAAACTGAGACAGTGAATCTCGGAGATTAGGAGTGTGTCAAAGAAGTAAGAATCAGTGTCCATCTGATAGAAGCTCAAATAAGAGACCTGGTTCGTTTTCTCAGAGAATACATTGATGTATTTACTTGGTCTTACAAAGACATGCCAGGGCTGAGTACAAATATGGTGTCCCACAAGTTGCCGATTAATCCAGAATTCAGGGAGTAAAACAAAAGACTCGAAAGTTCAAGCCTAAGTTGAGTTTAAAGATCAAAGAGGAGATTACCTAAAAGATCGAGTCTCAAGTAGTGGAAGTGACGCAATATCTGACTTGGTTAGCCAACGTTGTTCCGATTGCCAAGAAAGACGGAAAAATCAGAATTTGTGTTGACTATAGAGATCTCAACAAAGCTAGCCCTAAAGATAATTTTCCATTGCCAAACATCCACATTTTCATTGATAACTGTGCTAAGCATGAGATACAGTCATTTGTGGATTGTTATGCGGGTTACCACCAGATCCTGATGGACGAAAAAGATGCAGAAAAGACAACTTTCATTACGCCTTAGGGTGTATATCATTATCGGATGATGTCGTTTGGTCTAAAAAATGCCGGTGCTACTTACATGAGGGCTATGACGACCATCTTTCACGATATGATTCACAAGGAGATCGAAGTGTATGTAGATGATGTCATAATCAAGTCCCGCGAGAGTTTGGATCACTTAACTCACTTGAGGAAATTTTTTGATCATCTACGCCGATACAATTTAAAGTTAAATCCCGCCAAATGTGCTTTTAGAGTGCCAGATGGCAAGTGATTGGGGTTTATAGTCAGTAGAAGGGGCATTGAGTTTGACCCTTCTAAGATCAAAGCGATACAAGGGTTACCTCCTCTGAAGACCAAGAAAGAGGTGATGAGTTTCCTGGGAAGGTTGAACTACATTAGCCGGTTCATAGCTCAATCTACTATGGTGTGTGAGCCCATCTTTAAGTTGTTGAAAAAAGATGCCTTGACCAAGTGGACTGGAGAATGTCAAACTGCTTTTGATGCCAGCAAGAACTGTTTGTCCAATCCACCGGTGTTGGTTCCTCCATGGGAAGGAAGTCCTTTGTTGTTGTATCTATCTGTCTCGGATAATGCATTTGGATGCCTGCTTGGTCAACATGATGAAACAAGGAAAAAAAAGCGAGCCATCTACTGCTTAAGCAAGAAATTCACTCCATATGATGCTCGTTACACTCTTTTGGAGAGGACATGTTGTTCTTTGACCTGAATTGCTCAGAAATTGAGACATTATTTTTCTTTTTATACCATATACCGTATTTACATGATGGGCCAGTTGAAGTATATTTTCCAGAAAGCAATGCCGACCGGGAAGTTGGCTAAATGGCAAATGCTTTTGAGTGAATTTGACGTTATGTGTGTGACTCAAAAAGCGATAAAAGCACATGCCTTAGCTGATCATCTTGCGGAGAATTCAGTTGATGAAGAGTATGAACCGCTCAAAACTTATTTTCCCGACGAAGAGGTAGCATTTGTGGGTGAAGATATTTCTGAAGCGTATCCTGGTTGGAGAGTGTTCTTTGATGGAGCGGCGAATCACCAAGGAAGAGGTATCGGAGAGGTCTTAGTGTTGAAATTTGGTAAGCGTTATCCTATAGCGGCTAAACTCTGATTTAATTGCTCAAACAACATGGTTGTATATGAAGCTTGTATCCTTGGTTTGAAGATGGCCATCGACATGAATGTTTACGAACTTCTAGTTATTGGAGACTCAGACTTGCTGATTCATCAAGTTCAAGGAGGATGGGTCGTAAAGAACCCAAAGATCACGCCATATGTGCTGTATATACAGAAGTTGTGCAAGAGATTTCATAAGATTGAATTCAGGCACACTTCAGGACACATAATGAGTTGGCCGATGCTCTTGCCACGATTGCCTCAATGATTAAACATCCAGATACAAGTTATATTGATCCCTTGGATATAGCGGTAAAAGAGCAGCATATCCATTGTTCACATGTTGAAGTGGAACCAGATGGTTTGCCTTGTTTATTTGACATCAAGAGGTATATAGAGATTGGGACTTATCCTGAGAATGCAACGTTCAACCAGAAGAAGTCGATACGCCATATGGCCCTCAATTTCTTTGCATGTGGGGAAATCATTTATAAGAGGACTCCAAATTTAAGTCTCGTCAGATGTGTTGATGCTAGTGAAGCTGCTAGAACAGATACATGCCGGAGTTTGTGGTACTCACATGAATGGGCTCACTTTAGCGAGAAAGATCCTTCGAGCCGGCTATTTTTGGATGACTATGGAACATGATTGTTGCAAGTTTGTGCAGAAATGCCATAAATGTCAAGTGCACAGTGATTTGATTCGAGTGTCGCCTCACGAACTCAATGCTATGAGTTCACCTTGGCCGTTTGTAGCTTGGGGCATGGATGTCATTGGTCCAAAAGAGCCAGTTGATGCTTATCGTGACCAACGACACTAACCTACGGTATGAGTGTCTACGATCGTCGATAGTATAGTAACCCAACTAAAGGTTGGGGTCGTGTCCCAAGGGACTAGTTTTGAGAATTGATAGAAAAATAAAATTAACCTCTAACTAGTCGTAGCTAAAGATATTAACGATTAAAAACATAATAAATAAAAAAGGGTGACACAAAAGTGTCAAATAACGATTTGGGGTTTTTGTCACAATTAGTAAAAATAGCAAAAATTAACAAAGGAAGAAGAATGGAGAAAACCCACTTCCACTTTGGGGAAGATGAAATCCTTCTTTCTTCAAGTCTCCAAAAAACCCTCTCCAAACTTGAGAGAAGAATATCCAAAAGGTACTATTATATTCTGGAAAATTAAAATAAAGGTTCGACTCTCTAATAATTAATAACAAGTTTAGTATTTATAGACATCAGAAAATAGCGCTGACGGATCTTTCAGCGAAGTTATCGATGCCGCCGAATGACTCGGCGACTCGCCCTTCTTCTGTTTCATCGCCGTTTCATGCTTGCCTTCAGCATCTTCACGTTCTGGACCATTGGGCGGTATAATACTGCTTCGCAGAACTATTCAGCGAAGCGCCGACTGGTCCTTTCATCGCCTTTTTGATCCTTCTCCTTCAGGGCTTCGCATACTGAAACAAAGGGCAGAGTAAATCCCTTTGGCGAATCGCCAAAGGTTCTTGGCGATGCTCATGAGCGAAAAATTCAAAAAAATTTGAAAGGGTCAAAAATCGTTTGCAATTAAAAATAAACGGAGCCACTAGCTCAAACATCCACAGAAAAGCAGTTATTAACATAATTATAAACATACAACCCAAATGTATTCAAAACACGAATCATAAACAACACACAAAAGTGTGGACCTCACCCCACCACAAATAAAAGAAATTTGTCCTCAAATATAGGTAATACGGAATCCGAAAGGCAAAATAAAAAGAAATACAAGACATAGAAAGAGGTAAAGAGGGATCCTAGCTAATTTGTCGCTCCATCTGTCTGGGCATTAGTATCCGGAGTGACCACCAAAAAAACCAGCTCCACTGGATCCCGCAGTAGGAGACTTTGCTAAAGAAGCTTGCACAGCAGCATTTATCATGATTTCTTCAGTCTCGGTTATGTCATCCACTTTAGCTTCCTCAAATATCTCTTCGTCAGTTTCTGCCTCCGATTCAGGATCAACTATATGCTTCATTCCATCTCCATGTCTTGCGGCATTCTGAGGCATTTCGGGCGCATCTGGAACTTCCACTGTTCCAAAGATCATTGATATATCAGTGGACTTGAGGTAGTCCATATCTTTCTTCAGCTCTGCAATTGTGGCCTTTACGGCTGTTACTTCCTATGTGGCTCCTTGATCGTGCTCACACACTAATATCCTGGCCTCTAGAGCATCAATAGTAGTACTCAGTGGTCTCACAGCATTGTCGAGGGCAACCTGAATCATTCTTGGAATGGAGCTCTCTATGTTGGTGGTCCGACAATTAACAGTTTGGGCAAGCTATCCCATTCGGATCAAGGATGCTTGAGTGATCGGTTCACAGAGGGCAACAACTGCTGAAGGTCTGGGTAGTAATGAAGCAGCAGAGGAACCTGTAGAGTCAAAAGGATTGGTAATGACGTCAGATATACCTGAAGGCCTAGGGGCCGGAGTAGGCAAAGATGCCTTTGCAGGTATAGATCTAGTGGTCACAACTTCCTTCTGTTTCTTTTCTGCCTGGTCCTTAAGTATTCGGCTTCGATCTTTCGAATACTGGTGGAGGCGGTGGCAGCCACTTCCACATCCTTCGTTGCATCTCCAGGCACCCGAGCTCTGTTGTATAATTCAATGATTAATATCGGGAAAGGGAGAGATGTCTGGCCCTGCTTTGCACGCATTGGATTTCAGAGGAAATGATCTTCCGAAGATTTATCCTGGTTTTTTCCATGATGCATCCAAGACAAGCTGCCTTAGCATGACGAAGAATTGATTCATTCTGTGATGGCATAACTGTACTGCTGATGAATCCGAACCAGTACCATGCAACTATATTCAGATTTTTTTCTCAATTGGAACTCCTTCTACTAACCATGTTGGAGCATTATCATCTGAGACTAGCGGGGCTAACCACTTTTTCATTGCATCCAGCTTCTGTGTCTTGATCAAGTGCTGGCAGTGGTCATTAATCTTATCGGACATCCCAAAGCTATGTTAATAGTTTCACTGTCACATGCTACCTTCCTTCCTCTGACAACCACGTGGTCAACTGCTTTAAAAGATGAGACTAGCCTTTTCCATTGAGGTACTAATGCACTGTATGCCTCGTAGAACTTTCTAACCCAACTTGGTATATACGAGCCGCGATGTCTTGTGAAGATTTGGAATTTTTGGTATTTCAGGCACTCCATCACTTCTCGATACCTATCAATAACCCCATTTATGGAAAGTCGTTTCTCCTCAAGATCGTCCTCAGACCATTCGTTTTCGATTTATTCATTGATCCATGTTTGGGGCCTTGTACTGGATGTGCCAACACTAATGCTTGCCTTGGAGCTAAAAGAGTTGGAGTGGTGGATTGACTATCTCTGATACGATATGGATCATGTATCCTTTTGGATCGTAACTCAGCCCTCCTTGCCTCTGTCTGGTAATCTTCGTCAGACTCTGTACTCTCACTGTTATATGTAGATGGCTCGGTAGTGTAGAAGCCTGTGCTGTCAGAGCTTGCGTCAGATAATTCGAGGGCTTTGCTCTTTCCCTTGCTTTCTGAAGTTGTGGTAGCCTTGCCCCGGTGTGGAGGTGTATTTTCTATGATCACAATTCCTTTCTCCCTTCCTCTAGTCGGTTGTTTGGCCATATCTGTGAAACATCAGAGAGAGAATAGTGAGTAATTATATTATAGCATAAAATTTCAGACAGACTCGCCGATCTAATCAGCGAATTGCCAAACCTCTTTGGTGATCGTAGGTATGTCCGCCGAAAGTTACAGAACCCACAACACTTTTCAAAATCGGTCGCACAAACCTCAAAAGCAAAATTAAACCAAGCATTAATGAAATTTAGCCCAGAACCATAGCACGCATTCAGGGTCAACACCCATTATGCATAGTTTTCCATATTTAGATTCAAAGTAAGTAGAGTGAAAAAGGAAGTCGAACAGTAAAAACAAATAGGCCCCAACTTACAAAACATAAGCAGGTACTGGAAAATGTCTACTCATATCAGGGAGATATAACACGCATTAGTGGACTCCTAGGTTGCAGGTGAGGTCTATCTTTTCGAAAGCAGACGAAGAGTTTTCAGAAACTAACCTTTTCGCTGAGTAAACAAAGTTGTAATGCTAGGAGGCAGTGAAAATCCGAGTTCCAAGCACTAATCCACTACTAAAAGACTAATTTAAAGTGAGAAAATGTAAATTATTACTTGAGTGTGAAGTTATAGAGTTTGAAAGTTAGAAAGAATGAAGAAGTGTGACTATTGGCCATATATGTTGTTCAATTTGTGTCCATTCGGCGACGTTAGTTGCACTCGCCAACATACTCGGCGATTTTCCAAGTGGTCGTTTATCCAACCCTTTCTTCAGAAATCTTCAATTTTCAGTGGGTGAATTCGGCAGTCTGCATCGAGATCGCCAAACTTGTTAGCGATGCGCCGAGTTGCTTTTCAAGTCTGCCGAGTTTTATAGGCTCTATACGACTCTCGTATTTAGCCAAACGATGGATCCAGTCAGACTCGCAGACCTGTTTGGCGACTCGTGGAATGGACTTTCTACTCGCCGACCTGAAGTTTTCCACACTTTCCTCATTTTAACCTACAACACAACGCACCATTATTCATAAAAGTAAAATCCTAAACGTTTAAGACCTTAGGTTGCCTCCCAAGAAACACCTTATTTAATGTCGTGGCACGATGCAAATCTTTGCTCAAGTTTCGTTGTTGGGGTTGGCCAGGTTCTCATTAGGCCACCCCTTGTTTCTCTGCTGATGGAGTTGAGGCAACACATTACTCATCAGGTCCTTGAGTAGTTGGACAACTTTGGTATGAGACCAAATCATCCGCTTCATTCCTTCAATGTCTTCCTTCATTCCTTTCAACTCTCTATCTTGCTCAGTCACCTTGTGGAGAATGATTGAGAGCATTCCTTCAAGGCGTTTAACCTCATTGTCCTTGAGACTTCTTCGCTCATGAGGAGGGATGTATTTATCCTTCCTCTTACACTGGATTTCGATCTTCACCATGTTTTTAGCTAACTCATCCATCTGAGTCATTAGGGTGGCCAACATGAAGTCCTTTTCTACTTCTTGGTTCGTTTCAGCCATTTGATTAAACAGTTGGACTGCTATCACATATGGCTATTTCGCAATGCCTCCCGGAATGAGTTGGTCGACTAACCTCTTATTTCCAAGACCAAGACTTCTGTAGAAACAGTCAAGGAGAGCTATGCCAGGGATGTCATGATTTGGGCATTAATTGATCAGTTCATTAAACCTTGCCAATGACTTGTGGATCCATTCACCCTCCAATTGCTTGAAGGTGAGGATACGCTCCTGGAATATCATTACCTCTATTGAAAGAAACTCCATTAGCTCCCAAGTGCTACTCGCCATACTCACTTCCTTTGCTTTAATATAGACAAGATAACAAAACTACAAGTTAAGTTAGTAAATTACAACTAAGAAGAACAAAAATTCTACTAATCTAAAAATTCTCAAATAACACCACTCCCCGGCAGCGGCACCATTTTGATGCTTATCGTGACCAACGACACAAACCTACGGTATGAGTGTCTACGATGATCGTCGATAGTATAGTAACCCAACTAAAGATTGGGGTCGTGTCCCAAGGGAGTGGTTTTGAGAATTGATAGAAAAATAAAATTAAGCTCTAACTAGTCGTAGCTAAAGATATTAACGAGTAAAAATATAATGAATAAAAGGGGGTGACACAAAAGTGTCAAATAACAATTTGGGGGTTTTGTCACAATTAGTAAAAATAGCAAAAATTAACAAGAAAATCAAGTATGGGGAAATGTTCTTGGGGTGTGACCGCAATACAAGTTGAGATAAGTAGTTGGGTACATGCTTTTGAAAGGAAATTTGTAAGATAATAGTGACTAGACTAAGCTTTAAATGGAAATAAGTTCCTTCTCGGGCAACTTACCCCATTTCAAATGCGTTCCTCTCAGACACCCATTTGCAGCATAAAGACTAGCCTACGCCTTACCCCACTCACTCACTCTCTCGAACTGAGTGTTAGGACATGAGACTAGGGCTCACCCTCTTGGGCTGAACTTCATGTCGACCCACTCCTTAGGCCATCAGTTTAGTGGTCTTAGTTTCACGACCTCCCTCTCGGGAAAGCCGAAAACACATGAGTGTCTTTGTATTTGAAACTACAAACCCTTTAGATTAAACCACAACCACTAGGTGAAATCACTATTAAACTACATCTAACCTATCAGCAAGCAAGAACCAACAATAATATCAACACATATTTGCTAAATCACACCCCAAGAATGGGGTTTTTAGCCACACATCAAGAAATAACAAAATACACCTAAAATGATAGTAAAATCAAATGGGTATAAGAAATTAAACCTTGATTTAAGCAAAGGAATAAGAATGGAGAAGACCCACTTCCACTTTGGGGAATATGAAATCGTTCTTTCTTCAAGTCTCCCAAAAACCCTTTCCAAACTTGAGAGAAAAATATCCAAAAAGTACTATTCTATTTTGGAAAATTAAAATAAAGGTTCGACTCCCTAATAATTAATAATAAGTTTAGTATTTATAGACTTCAGAAAATAGCGCTGGCGGATCTTTCAGCGAAGTTAGTCGATGCCGTCGAATGAATCGGCGACTAGCCCTTCTTCTGTTTCATCGCCGTTTCATGCTTACCTTCAGCATCTTCACGTTCTGGACTATTGGGCGGTATAGTACTTCTTCGCAGAACTATTCAGCGAAGCGCCGACTACTCCTTCCATCACCTTTTTTATCCTTCTACTTCAGGGCTTCGCGTACTGGAACAAAAGGCGGAGTAAATCCCTTCGGCGAATCGCCAAAGGTTCTTGGCGATGCTCATGCTTCAGCTTCTTCGTTCTTTTCAGCCTTTTTGTTCCTTTTTTCTCCTAAGAGTCCATGTTTCCACTAAAACTTCAAATACCTGAAACTTAAGAGTTTTCATCAGATATTGAGACAAAATAAGCATTCGAGGACACTATTTCTATCAAAATAAATCCCTAAATGAGTCCAATTTGTGGACTCATCACCAGCCACCTCTAACAGACACATATTCATTTTGGTTTCCATTGACTATTTTACCAAGTGGGTAGAAGCAGCTTCGTATAAATCGGTGACCAAGAAGGTTGTAACTGATTTTGTTCGCAACAATTTGATATGTAGGTTTGGAGTGCCAGAATCCATCATTACTTATAGAGCGAATCTCAAAAACCACTTGATGAGAGAGATATGTGGACAATTCAAGATTACTAACTGAAATTCGACCACTTATCGTCCCCAAATGAATGGAGCTGTAGAAGCCGAACATAAAGAAGATTCTGAGGAAGATGATTGACAATCATAGAGGTTGGCATGAGATGTTACCATATGCTTTATTGGGTTATAGAACGACCGTTAGAATGTCAATTGGAGCTACTCCATACTTGTTAGTAAATGGAACAGAAGCAGTTATACCTGCCGAAGTTGAGATACCTTCATTGAGAATCATCCAAGAAGCTGAATTGAGTGATGTTGATTGGGTTCGCAAAGGGATCGATCAATTAACATTGATTGATGAGAAGAAAATGATTGTTGTTTGTCATGGCCAACTGTATCGACAAAGAATGATTCGTGCTTTCCATAAGAAAGTAAGAGCTAGAATATTTTAAATCGGCCAGTTGGTCCTTAAACGCATTTCCCCCCATCAGGATGAGTACAAAGAGAAATTTGCACCAAATTGGCAAGGACCCTATGTGGTTCGCAAAGTGTTATCTGGAGGTGCCTTAGTCCTGTCGGAGATGGATGGCACTGAATGGCCGAAATCGATCAACTCAGATGTTGTCAAGAGATATTATGTGTGAAGTTTCAGTTTGTATTCCTATCATTTCCTCGTAATCGTTCCATTTGCTTGTAATCGCTTTGTTTAGAATTTTATCCCTCTTGTAATGAACTACGTCTGACCTGAATTCTCAAAAATGAGATACGTAGGCGGCCTATGTTGGCCTCGGTCACCCATTTATCCCCTTTTAATATTTTTCCTTGTATTTGAACTACGTTTGACCTGAATTCACAAGAATGAGATACGTAGGCGGCCTATGTCGGTCTCGGTCGGTTTCTTTGTAAAGTTCTTATTTTCTGTTAATCCTTGAGGGGGAACTACGTTTGACCTGATTCCTGCCTCAATGGGATACGTAGGCGCCACAACGGCTCAGTCATATCTCCCGTAAGATTTCTATTTTTTCTTTATGATTGAAACTGGGGTCTCTCCAACAAAGTCAAAACTGAAGTCATATTTAGAATTGTAACTGGGATAGAATTTTTATTAAAATGACAATAATAAAAAAAAATAATGATAATAAGTAAAAATAATAATGAAAAAATGAGTTTTCTTAGTTAATATTTTCTCAAAATTAGTCAAAGTCATTTTTAGTCAAATCGCCGGTCAACCGCAAGTTAGCGGACATTCCGAGGGCCTAACACCTTCTCGAAATGTACATTGAATTTGAACCCTTTTTCAATTGATTTTATCTGTTTGAATCTTTTGAAAACCTTAAGTTTTTTTCTTGATTTTTACTAAAGAATTAAGTGGTGACTCTGTTCTTTTGGAAAATCGATTTCTCTTCAAACTATAAGTTTAGTCAATTTTTCGAAACTTAGTCATTTCTTTTATTTATTTTTTCGAGTAAAACATTATGTCAATTCAAAAAGTGAATAAACTGTCCATTTTGGTTAAAACATGATATTTCAAATACGTTTTACGTTGTGAAATTCATAATGTAATTGTGAATATGAGTATATTGTTGCTACAAAATATACATATCAGTATATCAACATTTGTATTTGCAGGTCCACAGATAAGCTGACAACATGTGTATATCAATATGTATGGAGTAGTATATATCCATATATATTAATGTATATACTATGTATATTTAATGAAGAATAGTAACTTAAAAGATGTGTTACAGGCTGCATTCTCACAGCTATTGTGTATTTGTTGACGCAATATCAAGCTAGCTAATTGTGTATACATTATAAAACTATGAGTGTATACACTGATATATATGAGTACTTATTTTACTATAAGCACACAACTCTTAGGACGGTATGTGTGTTTGGGTTTAAGGGTGATTTGCTTGAAATGTGTGTGGCCCACTTCGGCTAGAAGTAGACAGTTGTTTGTCGACTTGTTTGCTTCTAGCCAAGGGTATGTCTAAATTTTTTAAATTTATTTCAATTTATTTGTTTTACTTTTCTTTTTAATCTATTATAACTTATATATTTGAAAAATATGTAAAAGTAATATAAATCACAATAATTAACAACTTAAAATATTCGGTTATATATTTGAAAATTACATAAAAGTACTATAAATCATAATAATTACAACTTAAAATATTAGATTTATTATATATTCAAAAATTAGGTAAAAGTACTATATATTCATTTTTGGGAAAATTGTATAAAATATCAAACTGTTAATTCAAATTAAATGCTATAACCACAGTTTGATTTAATTGTAACCCGTAGCAAATTGTTGCCATTTGCCTCTCTCCCTGAAATTCTCGCTCGCCACTCTCGTTTTTCGCTGGCTCCCTCGCCTCTCTCACTTTTATGCAAACACAAATGTATAAAATGCGTTTGTGTTTGTATAAAGTGAGAGAAAATTGTATATACATATCTTTTCGTTCGCCTCTCACCCCCAGAGAATCTCGCTCGCCACTCTCCCAGATCTAGCTCGCCAGTCTCACTCGCCTCTCTCACTTTATACAAACACAATGTATAAATTGTGTTTGTGTTTGTATAAAGCGAGAGAAAATTGTATATACAAATACAAATACATATATTTTCGTCCTATACACTTATAATTATACAAATACAGATCTTCCCCTGCCCAGTTCTCTTTTGTCTTTCTCTCTTTCTTGCTTTATACAAACACAAATTATACAAATTACAATGTATAATTTGTGTTGTATAAAGCGAGAGAGAGAAATTATACGAACGAGAGGTCTGCCAGCGAAATTATACAAAACTGATGCTCCTGCCAGCGAGTTATACAATCTGATGCTCCAAAGTTTGCTATGGAGCGCAATTATGCAAACTATAGCTATAACATACAAATATGATTTTTATGTTTGCTAAACCTAAAATTTTCTCATTATTTTTTGAAGATTTGATATTGTAATTCCGAAGCAACAAGAGACAAAAACTTTGCATGCATTCCTTATGTACACCGAAGAAATTTATTTCTCTTTATTTACCACGAAATCATGTTCATTAGATAAATTATATATAAAATGATGAGTTAGTTAGTAATTCAAAAAAATGAATGAACATTTTGTCATTTTGTATAAAACAGAATATATGCATTTCAATATTTCAAATATGTTTTACTTTGTTTTAAGTATAGTAAATTTTAACCTAACAACATGTGTGTATGCAAATTATATATATATATATATATATATATAGTGTAGATCTTCATGCAGTAATCGTTTCTTCAACAATTGGTGGTAACTTTAATAACGTGTTATCACTACTAAGCCTATTTGTATTGACTTGTTTTAAGTGTTTTAGGTTAAAATAGGTTTTAAGCATTTTTTGAGTGTTTGGGTAATTAAAAATTTGTTTATACGCACTTAATTTTAAACTAAAATGATCAAAATAAGTCAAAAGTCATAAGTTAAAATTTTTCACTTAACACCTTTTGACTTGTAAGTCAAAAGCCTTAAAGATAATCCAAACAGACTCTAAAAAAACATCATACTTTGAGAAATAAATTGATGGGCTACACAAAACTGACGGATAGTTACATTGTTTGTCAAAAGCTATTACATTAGAAGAACGTGTTGACGATTTGAATAAAAATCAATCCAAATTAAAAAAAAAGGAATCAAATTAATTAAATAAATTGATTTTCTTTGAATTTGGTCTGGTTTGATTTGGTTTACATTTTATAAAACAATAACATTTGATTCATTTTGTTAAAAAAATCTAAAGAATAACATAATAGAACCGACAAATTATATGTGTACTTTTTTTTATAACTATATATACATAATATTTTTTTTTATGAATAATTTAAAGAGCAACTTTCACATATAGCAAACATAAAAATCATATTTGTATGTTATAACTATAGTTTGCATAATTGCGCTCCATAGCAAATTTTATGTTTGCTATGGAGCTTTTGATTTGTATAATTCGCTACAAACATCCAATTTTATACAAATTGTTCAGTTTTGTATAAATTCATTTACGCATATTAATTTGTATAATAAGATTTGTATTTGTATAATTATAAGTGTATAGACGAAAATATTTGTATTTGTATTTGTATATACATTTTTTTCTCGCTTTATACAAACAAAAACGCATTTTTATACATTTTATACCGAAATATATAAAATGGCTAATTGTATATCGAATCAGATGGCAAAAAAAAGGGATGTTTGCTTCGAATTACAATTAAAATAAACTATGGCTATAGCATTTAATTTGAATTAATAGTTTGCTATTTCATACAATTTTCCCTAATTTAAAATATCTTATATATATTGATCAAAATTTATTTATCATTTATGAAAGCAAAAAGGCCCAAAACAAAAAGTATTTTGAACATGTATATTTTTCTATTCCTTCACCCTGTCTTTTGATTTTATTTTCGTGCCTGATTAAATCAAATCAAACGAAAAATCGATAACAACCAAACTGATAAATATATATTATATTTGGTTTAATTTAGTTTTAATAATTTAAAAACCAATTAAATTGGTTTAATTTTCATTTTGACCAATAGCCAACTCGATAGTTGTGGTAACCTACTACAAACCTTTGGCAGCCCAATTCAATTTGTTGGGAAGGCCATCACCGTTGAACCAATAGCAATTCATACATCATTGAAAAATGTTATGGAAATGGGATAATCATAAGTGCAAGTCTTATCAAATGCGAAAAATGATGGCTATGGTACTAAAAAAATTGTAGTCACATGAGAGATAGAGACTACTTGTGAAGACATTTCGAAGCTTATGAGATTTTTGGAATACAATTGCACTCAATTTAAAAAAGTTTTCTATTTCGTTATTACATACCATAAATTGGACTTTTACTTTCTCTAGTTGGACCGTAATTGATGTTATCACATCATTTAATTCTTTAATATTGTTTATGCGTTAATATTACTAAATTGTTGATTGCCAAAAAAAACCTATTGAAAATAAAAAGCGATGAAATCTTCAGAAATTTTGGAATAAAGACCGCAGCGTGTAAGTTAGATTCAAGTAAGGGTTTCTTACCAATATGTATATATGTATCAGAGATGTAATACATCTATATACAATGTTTATACATTACAGATAAACATTTTTCAATCCCAACCAATTCAAATCTCCTATAAATGGTCCAAAAATTTAGATATGAGCTCCTCTCAACGTTTCGACTCTTTTGATATATTATTTACTTAAAATGATTTATATTTGCAGCATATCAATTTTTAAAGTCCAGCTTTGAAAATGAAAAAAGAAGAAGAAGGAGGAAGAGGAGGAAATTAGAAGGAAAGCATCAAATGAATAAGGAAGAAGAAGAAAGAGAAAGAGAAGATGGAAACAACCATTAATTGTTGGAAGAAGAAGAAAAGAAGGCTTCAAATGCACTTCGCGTATATAGTATTGGTCGAATGACTATTGTAAATGTCACCCCCCGAGCCTACACCCTGGACGTTGCCAACACTCGTAGACCATTGCTGGCCCCAAGCGGACCCTTGGCTTGGCTTACTTAACTCAGCAGAAGACTTAACTCAACAGAATAAACTCAATGCAATAGCTTAAATGATAACATCTTAGCCAAAATGGCAACTTATGTCTCAAAACAAAGTATCTGCAAATACATAGATGAGAGACTCAATACTAATTGTCTGACTATCTATGAAGCCTCTATAATACTGAGATGGATGTTGGGACAGACCCCACAACATCCTAATAAAGCAAAACTAGGAAAGAGAAATAACAGTCCTCCAGAATGCAAGGAGGCTCACCACCGACTCTAGAGTGCTCAACTGGATCAACGGTGTGCTGGATGCTGATCCTAGTTACCTGTGTCTGCATCATAATAAGATGTAGGCCAACTGACATCACTACATTGAATGTACGAGTATGCGAGTTGGAAAGCTAAACAACAACTTAAGCTTGAAAGGAGTACAAAGGAACACTTACATTGGCTCTGTTTAACTCATGAACAACTGAACTCAATATAAAGTAATAAGACACATGCAATATATATAAAACTTGTAAAACAATGTAAACAACTTAGTTTGTTAAAGATAAAGCAATAACAACTCAACTTTACTTAAATATAAAAGTAATATAACTTTTGTGGGAGATTCTCTAACCGACAACCACCACTATGAGCCTAAGTGGTGATACAACGTCTTGCCAACGCTGCCAGAACTGTCCTATACTTTGCCGTCATATAGAACGCTTAACTTAGTGGATCCACTAGTCTATGCTAAAAGCATCTTAAGGAGTCATCTAAAAGGTATGATCCTTTACTACCTATGATGGCTACATGGTTTATGGAGACTTGAGTTAATATGAACTCGCATCCCCATATCGGTGCTCAATACTACTCCCAAAATATACTTAGCTCATATGTTTGTAAAAACAACACTCTTTCTTTGAATTGAGATAATTACTCAAAACTTAGCTTAAAAGCTCTCTTGGAATCGATGTTCCCTTTTCTTGTTCAAATGTGTAAAAACATTTATAAACTCTTACGGAATACTTAGTTCCCTTATAACTTTTGAGAAATGAACTCAACTCTTTACTCTTTGCTTAACTTGAAAACTTGAGTCTTAAAACGAAGTTAAAACATTGTTAAAGACTCTTGAAATCTTTAAGAAACTTTGCTTTGACTTGCTTCTTAACTTCT
>JAJOOF010012156.1:0-19549 GCA_029582545.1 Solanum lignicaule
AGAATAAACCAAATATAAAATAATATTATATTTTCCTTTCAAGAAAAGTAAAAACATTTATGGTAATGTTTTGTTTTTTCTTTAAGGAAAAATAAATCTTAAATTATGGTAAGAAAATCAGGGCAAAACCCTAACAATTTTGCCACCTCTAATTTCTACCATTAATCTTCATTGATTCTCTTACTTTTTTACCAAATTCAATGGCACGCATTCTCATCTCATGTCCTTCTGTAGAAGTTATTATTTTTTTAACACAGTTTTTAATTGTGGTTGAATCAATTATGTCATCACGGCGATCCCAATACTTCACAACAACCCCAATTTTAAGAATATCTATCACAAAAACCGCATTTCTTGCGATTAAATGATATATTATCGATTAAATAAAAACAAAATTTGGTCCTTATAAGCTTTAATTACCTCATTGGTTGTCCGAAGCTTTTGTGAGAAGGTAGAGTTTCTTCATATTCATATTCGATTGAACTCGAAGTATCTTTTCCCAAGAACTATGTACACATCGTACATTTTGTATAAACAAATGAAATTAATTTAATTCCACCCCATAGTTTTACTTTCTTGGGAGTTGTGACATGCTTCCTCCGTCTCTATTTATTTGTCTATTTTTAATTTAGCAAATCTATTAAGAAAATAATAGTTGACATAGCGATTATACCATTTTACCCCTATTAGGACTTGATCATGAAAAAGATTTGGTGAATTTGATGAAAAAGTGATGGAATTCGAACTACAAATAAATAAGTCGTGGAGTTCAAAAAAATAAAGCAAAAAAGCTGACAAGGGGATTTTTTACACTTTTTTAAGTGAGAGATATTTATGTTCAATTTTTATTTTATGAGTATTAAAAAGAGATAGTTTGCTGTTGTTGTAAAAAGAGATAGTTTAATTTTTAATTATTTGTGAATATGTGACTATTTTTCAATTACGGACACTTAGTTATATGTGAACTTTATACATTACTGCAGAAATGGTAACTTAATTGGGCTAATAGGCCCAGTTCCCTTCTCTATGTTAATGTTTGCGGAATTTAGCATATAGTCTTCCTCACTACCAAAAACTTATAAATGCAACTCTTCTACGATAATTTGAGTGAAAGACTTCTAAGTTAAAAATAAATAGTATTATATGTTAAAAAAAACAATATTTTACTGTTAGATACCTTAATAAATTGATAGCTCTAAAATGTTTGATAGTAAAAATTTGTATAGCATGTGAGTGAAAATCAAATAATTAAGAGATAATCATAAAGTCAATATAATATCACCGTCTAGACTAGATAAAAAGTAGCTTAGCTCGGCCTAAAAATACTTACCAAACTAGCTAGAAGAGCGATTTCTTAAAACGTAAGTAAAAAAAAAAGACACGTAATACGGAACGGCCATAAAAAATTAGGCAAAAGTTTTAATGTTACTAGAATTAGCTTCATCAAAGATAACTTGGACTCAAATTAACCGTGCTTTATTATCTTAAGGTTTAGACATTAAAATTGTCTTTGCTTGAGAGTTCAATATCTAATCTATATATATAATAAAGGAGAAACATAAACAAGGTGATGTGACACTTTTCTATGAGCTCCATTTGCATTTATCTTTTTTCTATTTTTTTTTGACATTTTTTCTTATTTAAATTAATAATTGTATTGTAAAAGTAAATTACTTAATTTATTACAACTAAATATTTTATTAATGAAGAAACATTTACAACAAAAACTCTTCACATTCTTTTTTTATTTGTTTGCCTCACTTCTAACCCTAAAATGAAAATATTATTTTATATTTTAAGTATTTTTCTTTTTTATCATTTAATTTATTCATAAGGATTTATTATCCATGACTTACACCTCTTTAATTTTTGCTTTAATTTTAATAATATTCATAACTCTCATAATTTGTATGTTCATAACTTCCAAACTTAAATTTGTAAGTTTATAATGTCTTATGATATTCCTTTATTTTCCCTATTAATTCATATTTAGTTTCATGAAGATTTACATTCAAGATTGTCCTTTCTCTTCTTCATCATATTAGTTTGTGAATGAATTAACAAGTAACAAAAAAGAAGTACATGAAGGTAAGAAATATTTCATTTCATTCTCAAGTCTTTATTTTTTCATTTCCTCTATTTTGCCTATATACATTCATATTTAGTTTCATTCACATTCAAGATTATCATTTCTCTTCTTCATTATTTTTTTTGTAAATTAACAAAACATGTAACAAAAAAGAAGTACATGAAGGTAAGATATATTTCATTCTCAAGTCTTTATTTTTATTTTTATTTACTTGGATATGCTTTCTTAATATTTTATTTATGTATATATTATCATTCACTAAGCAAGTATGATTAAAAAAAATACCTTAGTAATAATGAATAATGTGTTGTTAGTATGCAATTATTCTTTCTAATAGTCAATTTTTGGGATATAATATAATTTGATTATAATATTTGTTAGATTTCAAGAGATGATTATTATTTAGTGTTGTTAGTACTATTGAAAAAATAATATATACATAAATTACATATAGTTTAAATTTCTTCTTTCTTTTAATATAATTATTTTTTAATTGGTATATGATATTTTTTTTATTTATATAATTTTTTTTATTCAATTGATAGCATATGATGAAGAATTTGACATATGGAGCAAAATATGTTTGCGGGTCTACTTACAAAGAAAGATGATAGAAGAAGGAGAAAAAAACATATTAGAGATTATTTTTGCTAATTTTTTTTTTACTTGACTTGTATTAGTTACTTAGCTACTTTTACTAAAAAGAACTAAACTTTCGTTTGTATAAATAATTTAGCTACATGTATTGTCAATGCTTATCATTCGGTCCTTTAGTATTCTACTTTCTTTTTTATGAGGCACAATTAATATAATTATCCCATTTCAACAACAAAAAAAATCATATTGACTAGGAGTTTCATTTTTATTATACTTGTAAAAAGTAATTGAAAAATAAAATATTAATTTCATGATGGCATTTTTTTGCGTACATAACAATATATTTTCGTCGCTATTCTTTTTCGTTTGAAATATATTTATAATATTTATGCAGTCACCGATTATTATATATTTTTTGTTCATTTTTTGTATTTTCACCTCTTATTTTCATTTATTTATTTTACAAATAAAATCAATGCATAATTATTAATGCATTTAATGTCTAATAATACTGTACATTTAAATTATTTATAACTCATGTCTCTTCGTCTTACTTTTAACTTCTAATCTTAAATATTATTCATAACTTTTGTATGTTTCATTTTTCATAATTCTTATAAATATTTAATTAGTGTTTAAAAAATTATAATAAACAAATGTAATAATAAAAACACAACAAATTTTTTTATTTTTTTTACGAAATTAGAATTTGTATAAAAAATTAGTACTCCTACAAAAGATAGAGGAAATTAAAACATACAAAATATTTTCAACATAATACAATATATTGTTATTTCAAAATATTACCTCTTATTCCACTTACTTCATCATGATGAATATTTTGTTCTACTATATACATATGAATTGTTTGCACTTAAAAAGATGCAAAAAGATCAAATTTTATTTTATATGTTTAAAAAAACGATGAAAAAACGTATCATATAGCAGATGAAGAGAAATATCAATATTATCTTATATATTCGACACTAATCTAAATATAAATTTTACATATTATTATCTTATAAATATTTCATATAAGCCGCGTGAAGCGCGAACAATTTCACTAGTTAATGATATATATGCCTATTAATGTGTTAATATGCTTTCATTTTGTTAATAATCAGGTAAACGATCAACTAATAATCAGATATTTCTATCACATTAAATATATTCCTCTATTATCTAACTATCAATTAAAAATCAGATTTTTATATCACAATTCAGACTATACATTCATATTACTTTATATTCCATTAATATTCATTGACAACAAGAACCATGTTTTTTTTTTTCAAATATTCAATATTCGCATTTGAGTCTGATAAAATTTGAGTTTGTGTTAAAAAGTCTCACATTGGAGGAAAACTAGAATGTGATAACTACAGTTACTATATTATTCAAAACAAATACAAAATTCGTGCAAAAGTTATTAGATTCACAAAAAGACACATTATACTTGCTAAATCCGCCCTTGATTGAAAACATATAGCGAGTACACATAAATTAAACAACCTTCTTATCAAAGCACTAAAGTAAATCTTATAATTAAGTACATATATGAAAGCTTAAATATAATCCCTAAAACAGGTATTTCATAGATCCAAGTAAACATTTCAGTAAAATTTAATAAAATAATTAAAATATATATCTTATTATTTTTTAAAATTAATTTAAAATAAAAGTTGTATTTCAACAAATTTAATGAAAAAAATCATTTAAATTGGTTAACAAATGAAATAAAGTTAATTACAAGGAACTAATTAATTAGTACTTTAATTAAACAGATAAATATATGGAGAGAGTAGATCGAGATTGAGAGAGAGTGTACTCTTTGCAAGGAAACCAGTGGCACCGGTAATCAAAATTGTCTTGCCTTGGAACTGCTCAATTGTATACTACTATGAAAGTGCAACTTGTAATTGATGTATGGCCTCTTGCACAGTTGCACCTACGTATAGCAAATGAAACATGTAAGTCAAGTGGTTATTACTTATTATACTCCCTCTGTTCCATATTAGTTGATCATATTATTAAAAATGATCGTCTCATATTAGTTAATTATCTTACTAAATTAAAAAAACATTAATTAAATTTATCCGATATTACTTGAATTTATTTTATAAGTGATTGAAAGTATAATATATATTTTGATAATGGAGGCTAAAATAACATAAGAGAAATTTCTATACAAAAGGTATACAGAGCAAAGAAATATAGTGTAGGGATAACCGCAATTATAATTACGTCTCTAAAAAAGAACAGATTCTTTTGTCTTATGCTAAAATTAATCTATTTAACACATGTTTACGTTATTCTCTATCTTCTACCCTAGGGGCCCACACACACGCGCATACACGCACGCGCGCACACAACAAAAAATTACATTGTATCTATAAGGTATTTATAAAAAATTTAGTAACAATATATAGGCAACTCAAAAAAAATTAAATGGTCATATGTATATGCAGATATTATATAACCATGTATATATGATGTATAACTATATATCATAAATGTATATACATTCATATACACAGTTATATAATATTTATACATTGCATTAGTTCATCATCCTTAACAAATTGACCTTTTCAATAAAAACACGTAAATATTATGTATAATTAAGTATCCTAAATTTAAATATTATTTCTAACCTTCATAAACATTTTGAAATTTATCAAATATGTCAGTGTAAAAATTGTTATTAGACAAGATTTCTTATTGATCAATTTAGACTATATATCAATATAACTTTTATGAGCTGAAATAAGTCAATTAAAAGAAGTTGAATTAATAAATAAAAGTGTCAATATTGCGCCAAACTTGAACAAATTAAATGAATTTGTTGGAAAAACTACATAATTAGACATACTTAACTACCATATATACATATATTATCTATAGTTTAAAAATATTACTCTTAATACCACTTTTTAATAATTATACCATATATTTTAAAAAGTTAAATCAGATATGATATTGACTAATTATCTTAAAATTTAAACTCCTTAATAGAAGGTACATTAACAATTAACCTCCCTCAATCTCCTTCACCAACTATATATCCCCCCCCCCCCCTTACCCCACATCCTCTGCCATTTTTTCTCTCTTCCTTCGTCCTCCTCATAATATCTAACAAAAACGATTTTGGTTCATATTTGAATCCCAGGCGTATCTACATGTCCTATGCACATGTCATTCTTCCATATGTCTGATGTTTGTGTATCCAAATGTCTTATGTATCTTCCTTTCATCTATATATCTACCGTTCTTCTCCTTATTCTATGTATTTTGTTTATTTATTAAATGTATATGTATTTTCTATTAAATATATATGAGTTCATATTGCTCTGAAGTTTGATTTTATAAACTTTTACAAATTAGGTTTTACATTGTTTGCTAGCTTTTGTTGTTTCTCAAATTTTAATGAATGACCATTCATAAAACAGGTCGAAAATAGATCTAAGTTTAAGAACGATCCTTTAAAATTGTTGAATACATGTATCTCACCTTTAATTCAAATTAATAGCACGTATCTCGATTTTTAATACTGTTGGATACACATATCTCACTTTTAATGATACATGTATCTCGCGGTCATGATTTGTTCTTAAAATTTGTGTGTTTCAGTTGCATTTTATATTTAGATCCACATAATCACATGTATATACTTACTATGTATTCGAGATACATGTTTTTGACTTGATACATCAAATTAATACTAGATACGTGAAATTAAAACTAGATCATATAAATAGATACACGAAATTAATACTTGACACATATAACAAATACACGAAATTAATACTAGATACTTCTATGATACATATGAATGTACTTGTATATTACTCATGTATCTAAGTATTTAGTTTGTTGGATACATCATATATAGATAATAGATACATCAAATTAACGAATTTATTATTTTAAGAGTACTAAATGAAATTAATCAAATTACATGACCAAGATATACATGCTTTTGTTTATTACTAATAATATAATGAATTTATTATTTCAAAGGATAATTTTGAAATAATAAATTGAAATTAATTAAATATAGATACACTCCTTGATTTCCGCCTTATTGATTTCTGCCTTATGATAGGCGATTTGATTAATTTAAATTTTCAGAATTAATTATTCATGTATATCCTTAATTACTCCTCTAATTAAGGAAATTGGTTACAACCTATTAATTCAAACAAATAAAATATGTATCTCATACATGTATCTCCAGATTCAATCTCATGTATCCTAAGTATGAAAATATGGTAGAGAAAGTAATATTTGAAACTATCGAGAATCTTAGTAATTAGGACCTAAACTAGTGGGATTTATGTAGTTTGCCCTTATTTTAAACTGTAGATGTTTTTAATAATTATGTTAGGAATATTGACTAGTTAGCTAATTTTTCCATTATTTTATAATAAATGGGCTCCAAGCCCACATTTAATTATGTAGTCTAGCCCATCTTTAGATACTGTGCATAGCAGGATCTTTGTGATCAACTGATAAGAAATGATTTTGGGATCAACTTAATCTCAAAAGCTAGATCATTAAGTGAGAATTATTTAAGACTATATAAAAAGACCAAATCACCTATTGAAATCATGTGGAAAATCTGAAACTCCTCGCATAACTAGGCTTGCTAATTAGAGCATGAACAATACAACATAAACACTCAATGGCCACTTGGAGTTTCACTTTAGAATTTGAAACTCTACAATAATAGCTATTTTCAAAATATTTGTGAATTTTAAATGGAAATATGTCTAATTCAATCCCAAAAAATTGGCCTTCAAAATAAAGATAGTACAAAATAATATAAGCTAGTGTTTGTCCCCAAGTTTCCAAATATTCTTGGAAAATAATATCTGGGCCAAGTTTTTCGGTGAAATTACACCATGTGTTTGGCCCCAAGTTTTTCCAAGAATATTTGACTATTTCAAAAAATATGATTTGTACTCATAAGTTCTAAAAACTATTAAAATACCCATAAATTTGTATTATCATTTTATAATTAATATATTCCATTAAAAAATAACCTTATAATGTAATTGAAACCATCAACAATAACAAAATAACAATATAAGCAAGACAATACATTAATCGCATACTCAAACTTATCACTGATTCAGTTATAATTATAATTCATTAAACACAAATTGTTTTTTTTTCCTCAATTTTGTCACTTAAATTAGAACTCAAACTTTTTTGGAGGAGGTAGTAACAAATATTAGTTGGAATTAATAAATAATAGGTATTTTTTATAAAATATAAAAATTTGGGTAATTTTTGAATTTTTAAAAATTTCTAAATATTAGAGAACTTGGCCCAAATACTAATTTTATTTTTTTTAGTACTCGAGAACTTGGAATACTTGGCAAATATATTATATTACCAAACACTATTTTTCAAGTTTTCCTCAAATTTTTCTCAAGTATTCTTGGAGTCAAACGGATCCTAAGTAGACCAAATCATATGTTGGGGACCAATGTGAAAAATTCTGACATATTTTCTCTCAATTTTTTCTTTTGAAAAGAAAAGGGTACTTATAAATTTTTGTAGATGTGGGTCAAAAAAATCTGGTCAACATCACACTGGGCCAATAAATTGAGTGGGCATCACATTAATTTCTATTATAATGATAAATAACACAAAAATGATGTAACACAAGAAAAGTTTGTGAGAGGAAAAATAGGTGAATAATAATTGGTCATTCGAAAAAAAAAATTAACGTGGAATGAGACCTAACTTTTGCCCTTTTTACTGTGCATTGATGCTTCTTCAATTTGTATATTGTTTTATTATTGTCTATGAGATTATATTTTTGCTAAGTAAAATTAACTTTGGTCATTATTCAGGACTCTAGAAAAAAAAAATAGTAGTAATACCTTTAAAACCTCAGTGTCAAATAGTCCAAATTCTTCTTATTTTTTTATATTTCGTGCTTATATTGGAGTTTGACTAAATTTAAATCTGCGTTAAAAGTCTCACATTAGGGTTAAGGCTCCTTAAGGTGACTTCGTACCCAAAGGGGTTCAAAGTAGACAGTATTTCCCCATAAATAATATCATCAGGGGCGGTACGTTGTTATGGATTCAGTATGATTTAATAGACTAAAGTTATATTCTCAATTTATAATAGAAAAATATTAACATAAATATAGAATTTATTCAAAAAAAATTATAATTCAGAACCTTTCTGATTATTATGACATTTGTCTAATCAAAACTTTGATACATGATTCATTGAAAAATACGAAAAATATCTAAACAAAATCAAGATAAAGATAAAGATCATCTTTATAAAAATAATATTTCTAAGATTATCAATAATAGGTCTAAATACATTGATTTAGATTATCTAAGATTGTCAATAATATGTCTATATACATTGATCTAGATTATCTAAATTATTCTCAAACTATATTATTACAACCAAGGTTTTTCAAAATATTATCTAAAAAAAATGTTTTGAGGTTATGATATTATATCTTCCCTTTGTTTTTGGGTTATTACTCGGTGTTCGAAGCCCACATTAAAAATCCGATTAAATTTGAATTGAACATTGTAAGACCCATTTAGAGGTAACGCTCTCAACAAAAAAAATTTCATACCCGGCTACTTTGGTCTCTAGTTGTTCTTTTACTTTTATAGTCATTTCTTACTCTACATCGTAGTTATTCATCTCAATTATAAGACTCTTATGTATATTCCAAAAAAAAAATTCCATATTTTTATTTTTATTTCCCATTTGTTGATACTTTCTCCATCTCAAATTTTAATTGTGATTTCTAAAAATAGTTATTCTAAAGTATTTCCTATTTTAAAATTTAAAACAATATCAATTGTTTTTTATTTTATTTTTAATAGTAATTGTACTTAAAGCTTATAAATAACTTAATATAGTAAATATTTAATGAGTATGAAATGATAAAAAAAGATTATTCATTTGAGATGTAAAAAAAAAATATGACGGATAATTTGAGACGAAAAACTGAAAGAAAGCCTTGTCATTGTCTAACTAATAATTGTACTCTGAGGAAAGTAATTGTGAATATAACTTTGTCTGCAATATAGACAATTCTTTTCCACTCTTTTACGCTTACTCTTCTCTATCTCTCTTTTTTTTTTCATTATTTGTATTGTCCTTGAATACAATTAATGGAGGGTTGGAAAATTAATCAAAATACTATTTCAATTTTTATTTATTAACTATAAGATTTTTTTGAATATTGGGTTTAGTTTGTACTTTTTGTAAATGAAGATGATAAATAAAAGAAAATGCCTAGACATTTGATAAAAAGCCTCTCTTCACTAAATCTCATAACTTATTTTTTTGTTTCCCACTCGGTGTCCGGATCCCACATTGGAGCTCCAACTAAATTTGGATCGCACTCTGTAGGGTCTATTCGGGGGTGGCGCTCCTAACATGATTTTCTCCATACCCAAGGCTCAAACCCGAGACCTCTGGTTAAGGGTGAAGCACTTCCACCAGTGCACCTCAACCCATGTTGGTCCCTAAGTTTCATAAGTTGGTAGGGCAATAAGACCAAAAGAATTTATTTATTTTTTTAAATAACAATGATTTGGCTAAATTTTTTAACTTATGTTAACTTAAGGGGTTAAAATAGCACGTTTACACTAATTAAAAGTTAATTATGCTTAGCTAAATTACATAGGGATTAGAACTGGAATATGGCTATAACTTGAGATCAAATTTGCCATTTATCCTTATCTCTAACCTAAATAATTACTTGCTTAAATCAGGAAATTAACCAGAGGGATAAATTAAAGTAATATTATTATCATCATGGATAGGGGTATTCGAGGAATCACGGTTTGGATAAAAATTGATTCAAATAAAAAAACCAAACTAAACCAATTAAATAAACTGAGTTTATTTGGATTGGATTTGGTTTGCTTTTACATTTTTCAAAACCAATAACATTTTGTTTAGTTTTAGTTTCATTATAAGAAAATCAAAGAAATAATCGAACTAATAACTTATATACATATATTTTATAATTATACATACATAACATATTATTTTTATAAGCAATTTCAAATATCTTATATATGTTTTTATCAAAATTTAATTATAATTATTTATAAAAGCAAAAACGTCCAAGATGAAAGCATTTATCTTATTGGTTTCATGTACTATGAGTACCTATAGCAATTTTTGGTGGGACTAGAAATGCCACTATCTCGTCTTTGTCTAGATCAAAGTAGTGAATTTTAAACCTTTATTTACAGTAAATGTGTTTAGTGTTCAAAAGTTCTGTAATGCCAACCGTTTTAACTATATTTCCTTTTGAATTAATCATTTCTTTTATTATTGTGTATAATTAATAACCAAAATGAAAGCGATAACAACCAAATTGATAAATATATGTTATATTTAATTCAATTTTAATAATTTAAAAACAAAACCATATGGGAACTATGGACAAGATAAATTGGAGCCACTTATCTTTGAGTTGAAACATATCATTTCTGTTTTACAAAGCTAACCCTAACGATTATGTTAAGTGGACCAATTGATAGGACATTAAGAAATGCCTTGTCTCACCAATTTAATTCTTTAAATTAAATAGGGCTTCTTCTGCCATTATTCAACCAAGAAAGTGGTCCCTTTACATAATATATTCTGCTAAAATATAAATATAACCTATCAACGAGGAGGTGGATATAATATCTCCACATTTACTTAGAGTTTTAAATTTAACCTCGAATACGAAGAAAAAAAATCGCGAAATTGATTTTACGTTATGAATTTGGATTAATCGAATCTCTATTTATGTGAGAATTTATAACTAAAATTTAAAGCACGTGAATTTGTGGTCTTCTAAAAAAATTAAATATTTTTTGTATATATTTTTAAAATTAGTATAGTATTATATGTTAATACATATGCTACAAGAAGACTAAATTGAATGTTAAATTATTTTTCTTGAGGACTAGAGACTAATTTTCACTTTAAATATTTTATTTTATTTTGTTTTTTAATGATGCATCTATAATTTAGAAATCGTAGATTCACTTTTTTTTTTTAATATGATATTGAATACCGGATGACAAATGAAAAATAAATTAATTAATTCCAATAAGATCACTTTCAAGTTTCAACCCACCAAAAGTGACTCATTTGAAATTGGACACAAAACGTTTATTGTTATTCGGGACAGTTTTGGAAATTAAAGTACATTCCAAATTAATTGCACATTTGGACAGCAAATAGTGCATCTAATTTTGGTACTAATTATAGTATTAATATAGCATGATTTCTTTTTGAAAATAATTCTTTATTTCATTTTATCTGACATATTTTTCATTTTAATTTGTTGACAGATCTTAGTGGACCTACTTCTTTTTAACAGAAATAAACTTAGTGAAAGGTTAATACCTCATATGGTCACTCAACTATCCACTTTTGCCTCAGAAAGTCACTCAACTTTTAATTTTCACTATAAAGTCATCATGTGAGTGACTTTCTGAGGAAAGACTGGATAGTTGAGTGACCATCTGAGGTATTAACCCACTTAGTGAATGATAATTGACTTCACAAATCGAATCAAAATATTTAAAAAGTAATTATACGGAAAAGTTAAAAAGAATTTAGCGTATAATATATATATATATATATATATATATATTAAATTATATATTTATATAGTTTGGTATAATATTTGGTATTACTTATTCTAGTTAAAATAGTTTAGAGGAGTTTTAGAACCCTCGCAAAGAAAAAATGTGTAACTAATTATTTTTACTCTAATATAGGTACATTTTTGTGTTTCTTTCTTGAAATATATATTTGGTTTACGTATCAAAGGTCTTATTTAATTTTTAAAATTTAATGACCGGTTAAATAATTTCTCATTAATTAAAAAATGAATGCATCATAATTTTCAAGTAAAATATTTTTTAAAAAGAATCTGGAAAATTTAGTCATATTCTTTTATCTTTTTGTATCAAAATTTCAAAATAGGTGAAGTTTCACAAATTAAGAAGTCATTGACGACTTTTTCTTCTATTTTACCCTTTTTAAAATAAATAAAATTTTACACAATAAAAAATCATTAAAAAGTTTCTCTTTTAAAAAAAAACATTTGATTAAAGGGGTTATTTGTAAAAATACTTCTTACTTTTTAAAAGTAAGTAATTTTCAAATATGCTCAAATTAAAAACATCATTTATTTTAAAACCGAGGAAAATGAAAATACTTCAAATCATAAATAACTCTTGTAGGGACCAATGTGCACTTTGCATAAATGATCTTGGACAATGACCAGAACTTGATTACATATCTTAATTACTTTGACCATTTCATTTATTTTTTGCCATTTGGCATTAATTGCATATATCAATTATCAAGACAATGCAACCTACTTTTTTTTTTTAAAAAAAATGTTCTAATCAAATCAAAGGGGTATGGTTGAGTGGTCAAATTAAAATTTCTTCAATCTAATTGGTTTTGACTAATTGACAATAGAGTTGGAAAAAATCTAATCACACAGTTGTAGAACAATCATAAATTTTAGAAGAAAAAAAAGAAGAGGAATGTTGAAACCAATACTTCTTCCGCCCTAATTATTTATCCACTTTTAAATTGACACACCTATTAAGAAAGCAATAATTGATATAGTAATTTACCATTTTATCCCTATTAATTATAAAGTGGATGAATTAAAAACTTAAGATCTTCAAAAAATTCTATTTTTTCAAAGTAATTAATAACATGTAAACAAATTTTTGTCCTTCTTGATTTGTCAAATTGACAAGTAATTAGGAATAAGTAAAAAAAAAACGTGGACAAGTAATTAAAGACATAGGGAGTAATGCTTTCTCTAAAAATAGTTTAAAGTATGTTCGTCGTTTTATGATTTGATAATAAAGTTATCTTAGGATTAACGGTGAGACTAATTGGTCGTTTGGTACAAACATTGATAATGCATAGATTAGTAATGCAGGGATTGGTAACACATTGATTAGTAATGCAAGGATTATTTTTTGTCAATTGTTTAGTTCATTACTTTCTACTTAATCTTGTGTTTGATTTAAAACTCTACAAAAACTTTCTTTCCTACTATACCCTTGTGTTATTATGAGATTGTTTATTTCATGTAATTGGGTCAATGTAGATATTATTTTTTTTGTAGGATTTTCTATTCCATTTAACTAGTTAAGTCAAATAATATTATATATATATATATATATATATATATAAAGTTGTTATTAATTTTAAGGTGTGATACCACTAAAGAGATCATTGATGCCCGGTGTATTTCTAATTTTTTGTTGGTCAAGTATATCTTAAACTTAACATAGATTTAAGACTACTTAAATTGTTCAATACCTAAAGCTTTTTTTTAAAAAAAAAACAAAACAAAACAAATAGTTCAAGTGGTTAATCGACAAACTATCTTGAATAAAAAAAAAATCAAGAAAAAATGGAGAAAAAAATATTAGTGAAATCATTAAATTAATCTAAACGGATTTGGAGAATTAAAAAGAAACATTTATAACCATTCCAATATAAATAAAAAGGAAATTGAATTACAAAAGAAATTTAGGAAAAAGAATAAGGGGATACTTTAGTCATTTAGGGGTCTTATCCAAGGTTTGTTAAACCTTAGATTAGTTATCCCTCCATTTTCTAGGGATAAGATAAGACCACATATAATGGATAAACAATCCATGGATTAAATTAAATAGAGTAACCAAATAATGTATTAGATGGACTAAATTTTAATCCATGGACTATTCTATCTAATACCGCCTACCAAACGGGTCCTAATTTATCAACTTCCTAGGAAGAATAAAACAACACAAAATTTGATGTATACATTATTTTGAAATTAATTATACCTTAAATCAACAAAATATAAATTTAATCTTAAAATATTCCACCTTATTTGATGGAACAAACGATTATATGAGAAGATCTTGATACTCTTTTGGTTAATTATTGCTCCTACTTGTTAGAATAATTCATCAATCAATTAACAAATTACCTTTTGTGGGAATAATTAACTTAATTAAAAAGATCAGACTCTTACATTCTTAATTAGAAATCTCGAGTTTAAAGTTATAATATTCAATCACATTTAATAAAAAGCATATTATCCCCTATGTAAACTTTCCCGTCTCAAATCTAAATTAATAAAGTCTTAAAATAAATATCAAACACGAAACGAGAGGAAACCACAATAATGACCAAAATGACATTCCTTTTTTCAATAAAGGCAAGTAAATGAATGTACTTATTATATTTAAGACTTGTAGATGATTATAATACATTAACATTCGTCTTTGAAATAGAGTATCATATTTTAACAATTTACTTGTCACGTTAGTATTGACAACCTTATTATATACTTATTTTGGTCTCACGTCGTGAATTTTGAAAATTAGTATTTTTAAGGCCATAACACATAAAACATATTCCTAAACTTGTTAGGGTTTTCCCCTCAGGTACCTTAACTATGTCATTTTCATATTGAATCATTGAATCACCCATAATTTATTCCTTTTAAACATTGTGGCTATGTGGCATAAAACTTCCGCAAATATTTTTTGTTGATTGTGCGCGTGAGATCCACCTTTTCCACGTGGAAATTGCAACCAATCGAACTTCAATCCATTTACACGTCAGCGCCACATAATCATTTTCCAAACCTAAAAACCTAAAACCCCTTCATCCCCCCCCCCCCCAAAACACTTCTGACTTGAAGAAGAAGAAGAAATCGATGACAAGATAACTTCGACATTGGAACTTGATGATTAAGAATAAATCAATGAAGAAGAGATATATTCTGATGAGCAACTCCAACTTAATGATGAAGAGAAAGAAAAGAGGAGAAATAACATAAAAAGGGGAGAAATTAGGGTTAAAAGAGGAAGAAGAGCGTTGGTGGGTGGTTCAGGGATCAACATTAGCGCCTTCAAAACGTCTTCACGCGCTCAAGCGACGTGAGATCACATTTTGTGTCACATCAGCCCACAGTGTTTAAAAGGAACAAATTATGGGTGGTCCAAGAATTCAATAGGAAAATGACATAGTTAAGGTACCTGAGAGGAAAAACGCAACAAGTTTAGGGACCTGTTTATGAGTTCCGCCTATTTTTAATTATTTGTTATTTAAAAGTTTAAAATAATTTTTTAGTTTTTAATAGTAATTATCTTAAAAAATTAAAAACATCTCAATAGAGTAAATATTAAATTTTAAAATTTATATTCTAAAATAAAAATAATGCTGAAAATTCCTCATATAAATTTATAAAAGTGAATGACAATCGATAATATGAAATGGAAGAAGTGAATTATTAAATGAAACTGGAAAGATATGAAATTAGGTATTTTTAATAAAGTTTGAAAGAGACTTCACTATATAATAATCTCCTTTACTTTTCTTTTATTTTCTTCAGATCTCTTACATAATAAATATTTTTAAATAAAAAAGGGGGATCATAGTTTTTTTTAAAGTTATTGGTAAATTCTTTTAAATTTTTTTTATTCATATGATATATGACTCAATACAACAAATCTTTAATTAATTGTACTATGAACTTCTGATTATTTTGTGAAATTTTTATTGTTACTCTATATTTGATATCATATAATTTCATAAATAACGTAATATAACATGTAAGTATACTTTACCAATTTGATTGAAAGGCCATCTTGATTATCCAGCTGACCAACTCTATTACAAGTTATTTTTTTCCAATAGAAGAAAATAGTGGAAAATAAAATGATATAAAAGATAGACTGAGCGGCGTGATTACAGAGATATGATTTTGTATTTACTATATTTCTTTTTTATATCTAATTTGATATGTGTTATTTGAGTCGATTGTCTATTGAAATTGATTTCTTTATTTTTGCACGAAAGGAATAAGCTTGAGTATACTATATCGTCCCTAAAGCCCTCTAATAAATTTATATTGAATATATTATTGTTGATATTTGTTTGTGTGATACAAGAAACATAGATTTTTCTTAACTAGAAAAAAGTTATTAGACAATACTTAATATTCAATCTTATCTTGTAAAACCAGACATAGACATAAAGTAAGAAGGAATTGATTAAAGCTCTCCCAAAATTGAACTTTTTTTAGCTTATTGGAAATGGAATAATAATGTCATGTATTTGAAAGTACTGTAAAAAAAATTAATGAGAAAAGAACAAAAGGTGAATGTGACAATTACAGGAAGCTAGGTAATATAATACTACAAAGTAACTTCACTTTAAAATATTAATAAAATGAAAAGTAATCCTTCAATCTCATATTTAAATTTCTTTAAGTATAAACTCGTTTTGTTAGAAAACGTTTTACCCGACTTTCCAATATAAATACAAACATGGGCTAGGGTGGGGTGGGGGGGACCAAAAATAAATAAATATCAAAATGTAATCCTACCATAAGAACTTTAATTAATCCAATAACAATCTTTTTTCCTTTTTCTAACAAAACCAATAACATTAACTTCAACCAAATATGGCCTTTAATTTTAACGTAAAAAATTTCCCACACTTGTTATTATTTATACAAACCTATATTCAATTTCATAATTAAATCATTCATTAAGGAAAAATGTCCTAGTCAACTAGAGTATAGTCTTCTTGTTTATGAATAGCGTAAAGTAATTAACTCAATCTTTTTTAAACGATTTCTCTAGGCAATTAATTAAATATAGTTTAGTAATAAAATGTACCCAAAAATATGGGTTGCGTATGTATTGACCTAATAAAAATATCATACTAATAGATAAAAAAAAATTGTTAAATTACTTTCAAGCAAATAAATGGAAATATATTTTCAAATAGTGCCTTATCTCTATAAACTATACTGTATCTAATCCTTATCGAGGATGATGTGAATATACAAAAGAGTGATTAATCTTTGTGGGTCACTAAAGTTGAAGCAGGTAACCCATTCAAATGATTATGCCATTGGTGCAATGTTTGACTAGTAATAGTCTAATAATCTTAAAGAGTCGTGTTGATGTGAAATATAATGTATAATAATTTCAAAATAAAAAGTAAGATTATTATATTTCATATTTGGTTAGAGATAACAGATAGTTTTGGTCTTATTTATCCAATCATTTTTGTCATAGTATTGAAATAAATTATTTCATATACATAATGAAATAACTTATCTCAGAATAACTTATTTCAGAATAATTAATCATACGATAACTTGTCACAAGTCATTGTTATCTCCTGTATTTAGATTAGCAAACCAGAAATAATAAAAGATGAAAAGAAAAACACAAAGAACTATCCGAGTCCACAGAACCCACTGTGTGTCCTTAAGAAATTTAATCCCCTCAAGTACCCAAGTTGCAGATTAATTCCTCCCAAGATAAAACGGATTAACCATTAAAGAAGTAGCAGTACCTCAAACTTCAATAATTTCATCAAACTCAAAATGACAGCAACGAATCTCACACACAGACACGATCGATCGATTTTGTTTTGTAAGAAATGTATGCAAAAGAAAGGAAGAATTCGATGCAGAAAAATGAGAGAAAACCTCTCTATTTATAACCAACAAAGGGTAAAGGTCACAACCCTTTGGAAAGAAGACAACCTTTCAGAAAGGTCACAACACTTTGGAAAAGGCACAACCCTTTAGAAAGGACACAACCTTTCATAAAGGTCACAACCCTTCGGCATAGTCACAACCCTTCATTTCCTGTTCACACCTTTAAAACCCAACAGTCACAACCAAATGTCCCCTAATAATCTTGCGGATATTATTAACAAGAAATATGGTATTCTTTCATTTTTAATGTGAAGTATCAAATTTAAATCATCTTAAGCATGAAATCATCAAAATATAAACGAATTTCAATACAAAGATGAAACACTACTTAAAAATGCAAGAAAAGTACTAGTCTAATAGACTTGAGAAATGTAAATTCAAACTTTAGACGCATAATTAATATTATTATGTTTTCAGAAAAATATTGTTTTTTTTATTTATAAACATCAATCTTTGTCATGACTCACTAAAATAACTCTATATTGCATTTTAAGATGGGAAATGAGTCAAATATTGTCTTTAAAGTAAGTTAAATTGAGTAGAATTGTCCTACGTTAATGATTTAGTTAATTGTTGATCGAAGAAAAGTAATTATTGATTCAAACACTATTCTTAACCTTTTAAAGCAAGTTCTGCTATTTTTTTTTACTTATAATAACTTAACATATCTCGTCCTTAATTTAGGACACAAATATAATGCAGAGAATACGTGAATTAATTATAAACAAAACTCAGAAAATCAAAGAAAAAAAATATATTTATAAATTACAATTTCCATCACAGAAAAATATGAATGTACATTGAATCAGTAAATTAACAACAATAACATAATCAATAAAATCCACAAGTGATATATTGTATCAATAATATGTTAAAAAAATTGAAAAAAGTCATAAATATCCTTATAATTTGCATCTAATATCAATTTCATCTTGTATAAATATATATATATATACTTTGATATCAAAATATACATTAATACATTCATCGGTGTATTCGCTCGTTAAATTTTTATTTTTTTTTCCAAGCGAGAAATTAGTGATTCGATGAAGAAAGAGAGCTTAATAAACGGTAAAAGGTGGACCCACAAAAAGTTAAAAGACATGAAAATTATACGAAACTCGAGGCTTTTTTGGGTTTTGAGAAGGATGATAGTGGGTCCACTTGACAGTCCGTGAACCATTCACCCACTCGTCCCTTTACCCCACTCCTTTCACTAACTCCCTTGGGATAATAATTGGATTACCTCATCTTTTCTTCTCTTTTCCCTACCATTTTTTGGACCTTTCTTATTTCAATTA
>JAJOOF010012157.1:0-21789 GCA_029582545.1 Solanum lignicaule
TTTTTAAAAGTGACCTTTGAGTCTTATGGGATTTTATTTAAAGAGTTTTTAATTCCACACTATTTTACATATCTAATGTGATGAATGCTAAGGGCTTGTATGAGACCTCCGAGAGGTCGAATACGCATGTTACGACTTGGGGGTACTCTCGGGTCATGACAAAAGCAGTCCCTGAATGTGGGGCTCTGGGGCGACGCGCCAGCTAGAGCGCCCCAGCTTGCTCTCTGAATGTTGAGGGTTGGCGCCCCGTGCCTCTTAGAGCGCCAGGGATGCCAGTTCTCCCCATTCTTTCCCCACCTTCTCGTTCTTGTTCCTAAGTGATGTACCTATGTTTCCTAGTCGATTCCAACACTCTAAAGTACATCTAAACATCATGAAATCATCCATAAACATGAGATCATGGACCTTGAATCCATAATTCAATTCAAGGAAAGTTAAGATGAAAGTCAAGAGAAGTAAGAGTCAAGTCAGGAGAAGTTCTTAGAGTTTTCTAAAAGTCTTTTGCAAACGTTTTAAATTTGTTTTAAGACTTAAGTTTTGAGTTCAGTAAGGAGTAAAGTTGAAGTTCATTTCTTCAAAAGTATATGGGGACTAAGTATTTCCAAAGAGATTTAAAATGTTTTAACATTTAAATAAGATCGGAAACTTAGATTTCCAAAGAGCCTTCAGGCAAGTTTTCAGAAAAAGTAATCGCTTTCTAAATGTAGCAAGAGGGGAAACTTTGATTTCCAAGATAGCCTTTGAGCTAAGTTTTTGAGCACTAATCTCAAATCACAGAAGAAATATGTTTTAAAAACATAAGATCCAATACATTTTTGGGAGTAGTATTGAGCACCGAATTGGGGAAGCGTTCAAAGAACCCACTGTCCCCATAAAACCATGTAGCCATCATGGGTAGAAGAGGTTCATACTTTTTAGATGAATCCTCTTCAGATTAGACTAGTGGATCCATTAGGAAATTCAGGTTTTATACCTTTGGCCGGGTATAGGATGCTTTGGCAGCGTGAGGTAGATCGGTGTATCATCACTATAGCTCTTATGTAATGGTTGTCGGTTAGAGAAACTCCCACAGTAGTTATTGTATTTTTATATACATCAGTTCATTTGTATTTCTAGATACATCTCAGATTTATTGTATCTTTGCATACACACAGAGTTTATAGCATGTTTTTAATCAGCTTTTCTTTATATTGCCCTTGTTTTAAATTGCTTTATATTAAAATGAGTCAGTCAGGTTGAGTTGAGTTGAGCCAGGTAAGTTATTCAGTTTCTTTCAGATTTCCTTCCAGCCTATGTTTGTTAGCATTCCAACTCGCATACTCGTACATTCAATATACTGATGCCAGTTGGCCTGCATCTTATTATGATGCAGACACAGGTAATCAGGATCGGCATTCCAGCGCATCGTTGATTCAGTGAGCAGTTCAAAGTCAGTCGGTGAGCCTCTTTGCATTCCAGAGGACTCTTTTTATTGTTTTCTAGTTTAGTTTTTTTTATAAGATGTTGTGGGGTCTGTCCCAACATCCATCTCAGTTGTTATTAGAGGTTTCATAGACAGTCAGATGTTAGCCCTTTGAGTCTTTTCATTATCATTTCTTATTGTTAAGACTTGGGTTGCCACTTTTGGCCAAGTTGAATGTTTTAATCTTTAAAACATTCTCAGTTATTTTATTTCAGTGCAGTTAAGTTCATTTATCATTATAGATATGATTTTTTTCTTCCATTGAGTTAAGTGAGCTAGGCCAAGGGATTGCTTGGGGCCAACAATGGTCTTCGAGTGCCAGTCCTGCCCAGGGTGTAGGCTCGGGGAGTGACATGGGTCTTCTCCATTCTTTTTCCTATTCTTAAATCAAGGTTTAATTTCATATACTCATTTCATTTTAGTATTATTTTAGGTGTATTTTGTTATTTCTTGATGTGTGGCTAAAAACCCCCATTCTTGAGGTGTGATTTAGCAAATATGTGTTGATATTGTTGTTGGATCTTGCTTGTTGATAGGGTAGATGTATCTTAATGGTGATTTCATCTAGTGGTTGTGGTTTAATTTAATGGGTTTGTAGTTTCAAATACAAAACCACCCATGTGTTTTCGGCTTTCCCAAGAGGAAGGTTGCGAAACCAAGACCACTAGAGTGATGGCCTAAAGAGTGGGTCGACATGAGGTTCAGCCCGAGAGGGTGAACCCTAGTCCCATATCCTAACACTCAGCTCAAGAGAGTGAGTGAGGTAAGGCGTAGGCTGGTCTTCATGCGGCAAATGGGTGTCCGAGAGGAACCCATTTGAAATGGGGTAAGTTGCCCGAGAGGGAACTTATTTCCATCTAAAGCTTAGCCTAGTCAGTATAATCTTGTAAATTTCCTATTGAAAGCATGTACCCAATGATTTATCTGAACTTATATTGCGGTCAAACCCCAAGAACATTTCCTCATACTTGATTTTCTTGTTAATTTTTGCTATTTTTACTACTTGTGACAAAACCCCCAAATTCATATTTGACACTTTCGTGTCACCCTCTTTAATTTACTATGTTTTTAATCATTAATGTCTTTATCTACGACTAGTTAGAACTAAATTTTATTTTTCTATTAATTCTCAAAATCATTCCCTTGGGACACGACCCCAACCTTTAGTTGGGTTACTATACTATCGACGATCGTAGACACTGATACAGTAGGTTAGTGTCGTTGGTCACGATAAGCATCATCCTTTAGGGCATCGGGTGCCTATATGTCTTAATGAGAATTGAGGCATGACAGAGATGGTGTCCTTCGATGCCAAAGTTGTTTATGTGTTCCAAACGGTGATGAGTTAAGGAATCAGATTCTGACAAAAGATCATAGTGTCATGACCCGAGCCTATGCCTCGGAAGCGACACGGCATACTCGACCCCGAAGGGGTCTTATACGAGCCTCATAGTTCATTTCATTGCATCGATAATAGAATTGTATGGAATTCAAACTTTTTATTTAAAAACCATACGATTCAAAACATTTAAAACATTGCAATGGAAGTCTACTTGTCTCACATGGCCATCTTACTACAAACTTAGAAACCAACATAAGTACGGTCACAGCCTTTGTACACTTGAAAAGTCTAGAAAGGGTCTAATACAAAGAAGTAGAACAAAACATAAGGCTTCTAAAACGTGTCCCTGAATGATGAGGACATACCACTCTAACTTGGGAGTCTCAATCCAAGTCTTCACTAGAACTAGCAAGTCACTTGCTGGAACCTACACTTGTAGACATAGAGGAAAATATGGAGCTAGTACACACAAATGTACTAAGTATGATGACCATGCAAAAAGATGCTAAATTGGACATTTTGGCTTGGAAACCATGCATGATACCAATTTCAAGATATTTCATGAACATAAGAATAAGAGGCATCAAATACAAGTATTACCAACATACAAGTCATTATCATCACATTTCCACCAAAGGTGAACTTACCATTCTCCTCATGCTCCTTCAATGTCAAGACACAATACAAGAACATATACATCAAGCAAGGCGTCTCAATTATCTTAGGGTCCCTATCTATAATAGCCCTAAGACACACTTAAGTAAGATATGAAGTGGCATCCCATACTACCTGTTCACACCACACCTAAGTGTTCCTCTAGGCCACCATAGATAAGACTCCTTACATTTCAACATATCATGCTAAACAACTCATATCACTAACTCAAATGAAACATGCTTCATATCTTTTAGTCAACTACGACATGCATCATATCATGGAAAACATGCATCATTTCATACAGACATGTGAGACATACATCAATTCATGTAGACATAAAGGCAACTTGCTTCATTTGTTCATTTAGAACACATTCTTTCATAGGAAGTAGAGATTCTCACTATAGCCCTCTTGAAGCCTACTCGTGCAAATGCATGGATAGCATCCCTTACTACTACCCACACGTCATAGAACTTCTCAAGAAACCATAATGGGTACCTCACATGATGGGAATAAGCATTTAACCGACATAGACTATGAGAGCTAAATCATAGAATCCGGTGTCATGTAACCCCACACCGTAAAAAGGTGATCAACTTACCTAGGGTCTATTGGTGATTAGCCTAATGGATCCACTAGCTATCCTATGTAGGCACATAGTTAAGGGACAAAGAGCTTGCTACATGACACCCTGCCTCAACTAACGTATAGCATCCTTCACAAGGGATTGCTACTAGATACCCCGCCTAAACTATCGTGAGAGCATCCATCCCACTCAATGACCTCTCGGTGCTTACCCTTCATTCCCATAGAGTAGTTCATGTCATTATTTCATTAAGGAAGAGATATTGTTACTAGATAACCCTGCCTCAACTAACATATGGGTATGCATCTCATTCCAACTTGCATAAGTCCTTTGGGGATAGAAATTGTTACTAGATAACCCCGCCTCAACTAACGTATGAGTATCCATCTCATTCCAACTTGCATAAGTCCTTTGGGGATAGAGATTGTTACTAGATAACCCCGCCTCAACTAATGTATGAGCATCCATCTCCAAGGATTGCTACTAGATACCCCACCTCAACTATCGTATGGGCATCCATCCTCTCCCAACATGAGGATAGCTCATAGATTCAAACATGAGAATAACCTTTCATATAAGAATCCCTTAACATGATTTAGTGAAGAGTTGAGAATAACCTTTCAAATCAACACATCATAACATTCATGACCGTATAACTTCATACATGCTTTCAAGAAAAGGAAACCTAAGTCTACCAATTCAAGATACATTAAAAAGGAAGAAAACCTTCCAGATGAAAACATCTTAATTCATAAGTGCATAATTGAGAATGTCCTTTCAATACTAGCACACTTGCATTCTACGCATAGACCACACACACATTCTTCATATCATGTTCATACTTACATTTTTCATATCACATTCATGCATCTATTCTTCACACTTAGGGTAATAAGAAGACTCTTATAAATTTAATTACCATTATGTACATAGGAAGTAACCACCTCCACCATAAGTGGATCACACATCAATAGATCACACTTCTATATCAACATAAGCTAAATCATGAATTTTCCTTCCAAGGCCATAATCAATACATCACCGCATACCAACAATTCTTCATAATTAGGCATGCATAATCATATTACTTCAATAAACTCATTCAATTTAAGCATTTCATAATCACATGCTTGAACAATCCACAAACCCACTTCTTAGGGCACAATTGAAAACTTTAGGAAAACATGGGTTCTTTTAGAGGGTTTTTCATAAAATCACCACTCAACATCAATACAACCACATTACTTCATAATAAAGCCATTTAAAACAATAAAAGTTTAAACCCATGTTGAAGAGTGAAAGATCTAGGTTTTGAAGTTTTGCAAGCTTTGAAAAACACTTTGATAGGACTCTAGGTGAGAGATAACCCTAGATAAAGAGCCACCATACCTTAATCCAAAGAAACAACCTTGAAATTACCAAACCGTAGCCTCTATTGCTCCCTTCTTCTTCTTCTTTAATGGAGGGTTTCTAGTGATTGAAAATTTGAGAGGAGATGGGTTTCTTTTAATTCTATTTAGAGGGGCTTAAAATGAAAGGAAATAAGTCATAATACGGTTATATAGTTTCTTAGGAAAAGAATGGAATAGCGTAGGGTCAATTTTGGAAAAGAGCTAAGGACCCTTAAAGTTTTTGCCCCTTTCCGTCTTAGTTCGCCCTTGGGACACTAGGGCTCGCCAAGTGCACTAGGAGATTCACCAAGTGCACTCTTGTCCACCCTTTGTTCCAGTAGCTCACTAAATGGGGTTGTTCATAGGGCAATTGGAGGGGAGAAGGGCGACACGCCGACCAGCTTGGCGAGCTTCCATTTAGCCCGCCCTTTGGTCCAGTAGCTAGGACAATAAGGCAGTCCATTAGGCGACCATAGGGAATAAGGGCGACTCGCTTAATCCCTTGGGAGATCAACAACCCGTCGCCAAACATTCCCTCTAGGAACTAGGCCTCTATCACCCTATCATGCTAGCCTAGGCCCTTGCTTGCACCCTAGGCTTCCACCATGATCCATTTATGTTCTAAAACAGTCCACACATCCACCTAAAGTCATGCTAATCCAAACGTCAAGGCTCTAGTTCATCCTATCATTTTCCAAGTCGTTACACATAGTTATCGATATTTTATTCACCCGGGAGCAACCAACATGTACCGTGATATGCGGAAAGTCTATTGGTGATGTAATGAAAAATGATATTGCGAAATTTGTTGCTAAATGTCTGAATTGTCAACAAGTCAAAGTTGATAATAAAAAACCTGGTGGTCTATCTCAATACATTAGCATTCCTACATGGAAGTGGGAAGATTTGGATATGGATATCATTACAGGTTTACCCTGCACTTGTTGACAATTTGATTCAATTTGGGTCATAGTGGATCGAATGATGAAGTTGGCTGACTTTCTTCCCGTTAAGACTTCATTCTCATCAGAAGAATATGCCAAGCTTTATATTAGGGAGATGGTAAAGTTGTATGGAGTGTCGTTTTCCATTATCTCCGATCGTGGTACTCAGTTTACATCCCAATTTTGGAAGTCATTTCAGAAAGGTCTTAGTACTCAAGTGAAACGTAGCACGAATTTTCATCCTCAGACCGATGGACAAGCCGAACGTACCAGTCATACTTTCGACTACATGTTAAGAGCTTATGTGATTGACTTCAAGGGTAATTGGGATGTTCATTTGCCTTTGATTGAATTTGCTTACAATAATAGTTATCATTTTTGCATTGGGATGGCACCGTTTGAGGCTCTCTATAGTAGGAGGTGAAGGTTTCCTATTGGTTGATTTGAGGTTGGTGAGTTTCGTTAATAGGGCCCAAGTTAGTGCATGAGGCTATGGAAAAGGACCAACTTATTCATGAAAGGTTGAAAATGGATTAAAGTTGACAAAAGTCTTATTGGGATGTTAGAAAAAGAGAAGTAGAATTTGATGTTGATGGTTGGTTCTACTTGAAAATTTCACCCATGAAAGATGTAATGAGATTTAAAAAGAAAAGGTTAGCTTAGTCCCCAGTATATGGGCCCATGTCAAATTTTGAGGCGTATTGACAATATCAGCATTAATTGCATAGTAAAAGACCCAAATACCCTTAAGAAATAAATGTCGAAGAGTCTTATGGTTCGTCGAAGAGTCTTATGGTTCGTCGAAGCCTCTACGGCCTGTACTAGTCATATAACTACCTTTCTACTCCTAAAATTTCGCCAACTATTTCATTCCCTGATTCCCCAACTCCATCCAAGTTCATCCCCTCAAATTCTATCCCAAGGTCAAAGTGAAAAAGCTAGGGTTTTCAAGTCAAGTCTCCTTGTTCACATTTCATTTAGGCTTTGATCCTCAAGGTATGTAGGGTTTCATCAATGAGTTTCATTCACCCATTGAGCTCCAAGGTTTTCTCCAGCTCTCCAACTCAATTTTAATCAAATTAATTAAGTTTTCTTTCAATTCTTATATTATGTTGTTCGTGGCTAGTGGATTAAATTGTAGATTTGAATACTTGGTGAGTCTTTATACTCCAAGGATGATATCACCTTTATTGCTTTCATATGTTTTTTATATTTCGAATGTTGTACGTGGTGTACGGGTTATGTCCCAACCACTCATTTTGATGTAATAGACGGCTTGTCAAAAGTATGTTATTTTCCACTTTTCAAATGTCAAACTCTTTATTTCATATGAGATTTCTTATTTTTATCTATTATGTTGTGTAAATGTATGTCAAGTGTCTTGTGTAGAGCCTCTCAAACTCCTATACCCCCTGTAACGTCTAGGGTGTACTTTGGGTCATGACAACTTATGATGAGAAATGTGTTTTGTGTGAATGTTGAAAAAAGAAAGTGGTGTTGCTTCTCTTTTAAATGATCTTTGGATTCTTATATTGACTAGTTGTGTATTGATGTGAGGCTTGCAATGAACATCGCACACAAACTTTTTCATTTTGTAGAGTTGTGCTAAATGACTGTGTTTGAAGTGTCATGTGTGGTGAGGTCCTACTTGAAAGAATGCTTGTTGAATCCTAAAATTTTCCTTGTTAGTCTAATAATCTAGCTTTGGTTAATGAAAGAAATGATCTCGGGCACAAATTTTGAGAGGAAACTCAAATGTTTGTACCTTTTTGTGAATACAGGTGCAACCATTTTGGCACCATTTGAGCCCAAACCAATTGTTTTCAACCTTGTTGAAGCCTCTTGAGCCAAATAGTACATAAATTCTCACCCATAAACTCTTTTTTAAGAAGTGATTTGTTCGAATAGCCAACCCAGGCCAAAATCCTAAGTTGGGGGGTGTGGAATGGAAGGAGGAAAGAAAGCCAAGTGGAAAGAGAAGAAAAAAAAAAGTGAGACTAAACTTTGAAATTTGTTACAAAAGGAACCCCTTCTTATAAAAATAATGAGCAAATGTTTAAAAATTGAAATGAAAAAGAAAATGTGATGAAATAAAAGGGGTATCAAATAAATGGAATGAAAAATTGAAGTTTGAGTCTCCAAGTGAAAACAATGAAAAGAACTGGAGAAGAGGTGAAGATGAATACATCAATGAATTAAAAAGGTGAAGTCACTCAGCCAAATTGAACATACATTTACCCTCATCCCCATTACATGCCTGAAATGACCCTTGATATCTTACATAAACTAGGTTATGTGATGATTGGAAAATATTGCCTGACCTGTGGGGTGAAGCTTGCATGTATTTCTCTTTCGGAGAGTGAAAGTTGTATTGATTCCTAACTTTTTGATTGATTTACTTTGTGACAGAACGGAATCGTTCTTGATGCGAGGGCATTTGAATACATTTGTTGAAATATGTTTTTGCATAAGAAAGGAGCACTAGTGAGCTTGATCTTGGTTTGCTATGGCTAGTCATCATTTGAAGTTTTTTTAGCGTGAGTGAGTGTTGCATATGCTTGAGAGTAGTCTTATGGTGACAGTTACATTTTAACTCTCATTGAGAACTTTTGTAGACACCCTTTTTGAACTAACGGTGTTCTTGATTTACTTAAGGACAAGCAAAAGTTTAAGTTGGGGGTATTGATGAGTGGTAAATTTACACTCGCTTGAGGCCTTTTTAATTCAAAGATTAGGGTCCTCAATGCCTGATTGTGTCCTATTTTGATGATATTTTGATGATTTGCAACTCTAAAGACTAAAGGACAAGGTAAGGATGAGTATATGAAAAAGAGGCCAAAACAATAAATGGAGTACAAACTCTCAACTGGTAGTCGCCTAACCAAAACGGTGGATCACTTAAGTGGTCTGACCTCACCCAAATTTCTAGTGCTCACACTTGAAAATATTCAAGGAAGGTCAGTGAACTAAAAATGAAACATCGACTCGTCGAGTTATAAAGGCAGACCGGAAGACACTCGCCAAAAATGACAAACTTTGAGGAAAAGTGAAGCCTTAAAAGGAGAAATAAGGTGGTAATCGGTGATTGCAAAACGTGAAAGGAAGACTTGATCGATTCTGCTAACTGAGATTCAAAAATCTGAAGCATGAAGCAAGTGAAGGGGCAACTAAGGAACAAACCACAATTAGCCAAATATGTTTGGCGAGTCCGACTAATGTCGCCAAGTTGGTCATGCATTATATTTTTGGCCAAATTTAAGGAAAATATAAATAGTACAAAGGAGAGAGAAAATTTATGATATTTTGGAAAAGAATTCAAGTTCCTAATTTTGTATGCGTTTTGGAGGATTAACTTTTGAACTAATAGAGAAATATTCTTAGTTTTTGTGTTTTCAATACAATCTCTTAATTGACAATTGAAGTGGGTCTTGAAGATTATTGCATAATTTTAACTCCCCAATGGCTGAAATCATAGTGGGTATACTTTCTTTTCTTTCTATGATGATTGGCTAAAACTCCAAATCTAGGGGTGTAATTTTGGGTTGGGTGTTGATATATTGTAGTGGGATTTTTGTCTTTCTATGTTTTATTGATGTAAATTCATGGATTTAATCTAATTAGGATAAGATAAATTCATGTGTTAAGGTTGCAAACTTATTCCTACCCTAGACCCTTGAATGATGCTCGAAAGAGAGTAATTGAGGTGGGTAATTAGTTTAATGCTTGCAATTCAGATTTTCTTACTAAAGTTTGCTTGGAAAAAATTTGTGGTTCAACTCTAATTGTCCAGATTTACTCAAAAGAGAGATTTTAATCAGGTATTGTGTTGATTTGTGATTCTAAAAGATGAGACCGAAAGAAGATTCTATGATTTAATGACATGAGATCGAAAGAAGGTTAGTGTTATCTAAGATTTTCTAGCCTATCTATTATTGAGCAAGCACAATTACCCATACTTGACATTGATACGAATTCATACACCCCTAGATCATCTTTCACTTGTTTGAAATCCTAATTTTAGTTTAATTATGTTATTTTATATCAAAACTTATTTTTCGTAAATTTGGTGGAATCATCCATCCATTTCTCATAATTGCAACATATGAATTGGTTTACACTCTAAATTTTCTAATAAGATTCATTGCATTATATCACTTTTTGTAGGATTTGACTCTGACTCTTAGTTGGGTATTTTTATTGATGACGGTTGTTTATTCTCTTACTTGTTTTGAGGATAATTTGAGCGTTATCAATTTTGCGATTCAAAACTCCAAGTTGGACAAAAAATTATTTGATCTATTGGATTATTTAATATGTTTGATGACTTATTCGATCATCTAAATTTAATATTTCTTAAAGAGGCTCACTATGCTTTATTTTACCTTTTTGAAAAATCATTTTCTAGAACTTTGACATCTCGTGATTCAATTTCAGTAGTACTTCTATCATCCAAATTATCTTATAAAGATACAGTTCTTTTCTTTTGGACTTAGTTTACCAAACTCACCAAAATGATCTTGAATATATGGAACATAACCCCAAGGTCATAGATAATTAAAGTTTGATATATGACTAGTTCATAAGGAATAAAGAAAATACTAATTTTGAAAAATATGTTATGACTCTAGGTTTGCGTAGGATAAGATAATATTTTGTATTGTAAATAAACTTGATTGTTATAACAATCTCATCAATATAAAACTCTTGAATTTATGTTTATATATCATTTGCATGTCTTAATATATTTTATTGATAAAGCGTGTCGAACAAATCGCAAGATTGACTATCTCACAAGAGAAATTGTCTCTTTCATCAAGGAACGTTAAAAGATAACTTTCACCACCATATTATTACTTGTTCTGTAAAGCAAAATGTAAATTTTTCTAAGAAAATGAATTTGAGGATCATTAGAGAAAGAAACTCAGGTTAGACTTTTAGAGGTGTCTAGCCTAAGATCTATACAATTTTGAATGATTAAAAGAATGAAAAATATGCATCAATATAAGGTGAGAGCATTGTAGCATGTGTTTTATACTATGTGCGCTTAGGGATTAATGGGTTAACAAAAGAATGGTTCCTTGATTCTTTATTATGTGAGACCCTAAAAGTTACATTAATTTTTCATTGAAATTCCCTTTGATCATTGACTGTTTGTTGAAGTTTTAATTAGTGTTGCTATTTTAGCATGTCACTAATAGCCATGAATGATTTGGCAATGCAATATTTGTCTAGAAAAGCAATTGATTTGGAACATATAGATTCAAGTAGAAAAGGAACATGATTAAAATGAATAAGTTAACTTATATACACAAGACGGCTATTACACTAATCATATGGGTGTCTAGTGTAATTATGAATATAAAGTTAAACATAAACTCGAGTTCACCTCTTTATTTCATCAAACTATTTCAGTGTTAGTAGTTAGGAACTAGGTTTTTTTTCCATAAATGATGCAACTCTATATATACTACTCACTAGAGGCTAATTTGCAAATATAAATTATGTCAAATCTTATTTTAGAATTCTCTACACAATTAGAAGATTCCAAGAACTTTCCACACAAATCCATGGAATTCTAAGGTCTTTGAAACAATTCTTCTAATATTTCTTGAATAATCCACCAAGAACTATTATTCTTCTAATGTAAGCCTTCCACATGGAATATCTTATGCCACGTGGCATCTAAGTGGCATGATGATGTGACGGGTCATCACAAGACATCCTATAATTATAATAGTTTTTCTTTTCACCCTTCTAATAAGCTTCATATTACATTAAAAAGAGCTATTTATTAGCGGGGGCAGATTTACTTTGAATAAAGTGGGTTCATCCGAACCCCTTCTTCAAACATTTATACTGTATATCTAAAATCAAATTTTTATTTATCTGTATATATATACTATTGAACCCCTGAACATATATCAAAGGCGTAGCTCAATGGCTTTTGGGTTCAGAAATTCGTTACATGTGCGCGAGGTCGTTGGTTTGAATCCAGCCAAATGTATTTTTTTATCAGTTTATGTTTTAGGCGTTTTAAATTATTTTTTAAAAATTATGGAATCAAAAAACAACGTTTAGTGTTACAAAAAATTAAAACGATGATTGAAAATTTGAGGTTTGTTAGTTTAATCCCTAATTACAAAGTCAAGAATTAAAAAACTCATTTCTTCTTCTAGGATATTTCCACATTTTGTTTTTCTCATGTCTCTTGTTGCTACTGTGAATGTTGTTGGTTGCTGCTACTGCTACTTGTTGTTGGCATGTTGTGGCTGCTTGGTGCTTCTGTTGGATTGGTTGTTGTTGAAAACTTGAAGTATGTTAGAAATCGTTTCTTCCATCTCTGTTAATAGCTACTTTGGTACGTTTTTGGTTCCTTTTTTTTTACTAAATTTCTATATACCTTATTTCGTTATTTCTTGATGTGCTTTCTCTTAGTTGAGTGATTTATTGATATCATTGAAGTTTCAATTTTTTTGTTTGGCTGATTTTATATATGTTCTTAATTTAAAATTGGAGAGATAGAGAAATCTAATTTAATAATCAAATAACCATTGCTTAATCTTTTTTGTTTTGGTCCTTATTGTGTGTGTTTTTTTAGTAATAATTTTGATTGTGTATTTAATTCTCTTAAATTCTAACTAAACGTTTACGTTACGATTCAGTCTCAATATTCAATGAAGAAGTATTTTATCCCAGTATCGAAATCAAGTTTAGCCTCTCATAGTCATGGTCATTTTAACCAAGAAAAATGGTCAATCATTCAGAAGTACAATCATATTCTTCTCAACCATTTAATTTGAGTACTTTAAAGTTTGGTCCCAGTGAGAGAACTCCATTGAATTATCATCCAAATCATTATGATGTTATTAGAAGAGCATCTCTTGTGAATGGTCCTTTTCAACCTTACCTAGAGATGCATGAGTATCCTTAAACTAGCATTTCTGGATCAATGCATCGTTTTAATCATGAATGATTTGATGATGTACATCATGATTGGTTGAAGTATAATGTTAGTAAAGATGCAACCTATATTTTGTATTGCTATGTATTTAAAGACCATAACACCAATCAAGGTGGATGTGAAGTATTTTCATGTACATGATTTAAGAATTGGAATAAAAAGAGTGGTCTTGACAAGCATATTGATCTGCCGAATAGCCAACATAATCGGTCAAAAAATAAATGTCAAGATTTACTACGACAACTACAGTCTATTCAATCTGCATTTGAGAGGCAATCTAATAAAATTAAGCATGGATATTATATCCGCTTAAGTATTTCGGTAGATGTAGTAAAACTTCTCATAACTCAAGGATTCACATTTCTAGGTCATGACGATTCCAAATCATCACTTAGAAGGGGTAATTTTCTTTAGATTCTCTCATGGTATGCAAAAAGGTGTGATAGAATTTGTGATCACGTACTTGAACATGCCCCTTAAAATGATCAAATGACTTCTCAAATAATTCAAAAAGATATTGTGACTGCTTGAAAGATAGAAACAGTTAAAGCTACTCTTGAGGAACTAAATGGTGACTACTTTGCTTTACTAATTGATGAATCTTTTGAAGGAGCAAATGGCTATTATATAACGATATGTTGATAGAATCGAATTTGTGATGGAGCGACTTATTGACGTTATTCATGTTCAAGATACTAGTGCATTATCACTGAAAGAGGCAATTATTAATTTACTTGCTCAACATTCTTTGTGTCCATCAAGTGTGCGTGGATAATGTTATGATAGGGCAAGCAATATGCAAGGTGAGGTCAATGGACTTAAAATGTTGATTAAGCAAGAAAGTAGATAGGCTCATTGTATTAATTGTTTTGCTCATAAACTTCAACTAACTCTTGTTGGGGTCTCTAAAAAGTGTGTTAAGGTGGAAAAACATGCAGTATTGGTCTCAAAAAAATTTAATGTATTGGGATCTTCTTTTAGGCATATGGATGATTTACTAGATTTTCAAAAGGCAACAATTTAATAGGCATTAAATATGGGTGAACTTACAACTAATAGGGCTTTAATGAAAAACTTGGTCTTTCAAGAGCTTATGATACTTTTTGGGGATCTAATTATAAATCCTTTAAAAATTTAATTCTTATGTTTGTGTCTATTCTTGAAGTTTTGAATCACTTGCTTTTGATGAACGAAGTATTGATGAAGGAGCCAAGGCAATGGAAAATCTTGAATCTTGTCAAATATTTTAGGTTGTGTTCATGTTGCATTTAATGAGAGATGTATTAGCAATCACAAAAAATCTCAATAAATGCTTAAAAAAGAAGCATGATGTTGCAAACGTCATGCTACATGTTGAAGTAGAAAAGAGAAGATTGTAAGTTTTAAGGGATGGTGAATGGAATTCTCTTATTGCTAATGTATCTATATTTTTTAACCAAACATGAAATTTTGATACCTAACTTTGAGGAGCCATATGTTAGCTCTTTAAGATCACGACGAAGACTTGTTTACTATACATTCTTACATCATTACCGTGTTAAAGTATTTTGCAATATTATTGGTTGGCAACTTAAAAAATTTAATGATCATTTTAATGAGGCAGCTACTGATTTACTCCATGAAATTGCTTGTTTGAATCCAATTATCTAATTTTCACGTTTTGACATAAAAAAAATAATGAGAATGACTAACTTATATCTAGATGACTTTGATGAATTTATTATGGATACTCTTGAGAATCAACTTGCAAGTTACATTGTTGATGTTCGTGATGTTGATGAAAGGCTCCCCATCTAAATGGACTTTTGATCTTTCCAAAAAATTCGTCCAAACAAAAAAAACATTCAAATTGTCCTCTAGTATTCCGCTTAGTGAAACTTGCTTAACTTTTATCAGTTGCCACTACATCCATTGAAAGAGCTTTCTTGTCGCGACCCAAAAATGGACGGGATGGCACTCGTCTTATCCATCAGCCTAAAACTCAACCATTATAAGAAAATGCGAAAATTTTATAATCAACTCAAAAATACCCCCAAAATCAGGTTGTCATATGTACAAGCCTCTAAAGTATTACAATTTATTCAAAAGAAAAACGCAATTCTCGAATAACATTGTTTCTAGAATAGAACAAGATCATAAATCGGAGTAAGAAGGTCCGCTGAAATGACAAGCAGCTACCTCACAAACCTCCACAAGAAGCCTTAGACAAGGAGAAGAGAAAATATCACAAAGGTCCGGGCTAGTAACCTACAAAAAATGTAGAAGCAAGGGGTGAGTACCAAACCACACGATACTTAGCAAGTAAACTTTTAAACACAAGCTAAGGGAATAGAATACGGGTACTCCTTACACCCCATTCGAACCTCCACAGCTACAACCTACATAAAACCAGCCCAACCAAATAGTTCACAGTTCACATAACACATAGCTCAACAACAACACTCTAACAAATTACATCTCCTCAACAACAAACTCAATATTTATCAATCACAACTTCCACAGAAAGACACTCACAAGATGAGCAACAAACAAGATCAAGTTCATCAATAATAAAAATGTGCAATGCAATGAAATGCAATGTCAAGTATAGTGATGCTTGTCTGACCTAACGATACACACTCGATGTCTCTCAGTCCGGGATCCATGGGAGACATATCTGTCCATGCATCCGTCGCGGCGCGCGACATGTCCCTCAATAATAGTATCCATCGCGACGCGCCATACGTCCCTCGATATATAGTATTCGTTGCGGCACGCGACACGTCCCTTGAAATGGTTCATCCTCTTTAATTTCTAATTCTTTCGCATTCACATAACACTTGTCACAATCATGTATCAAAACAATGCAAATGACATGTTCACAGTAATGAGGATATGACCATTTTCATAACATTGCACAATTCACAACAACAAAATCGTGATGCAACACCGATAATAAATCAATAAGCCTTTCAAAATCATTCTCAACACATCACACGCCAACAATTAATCACATTGCCTTTTATTATCCCCTAAGATTAAAATTCCAATCCACATCTCGACTACAATAATTTTTATGAAGAAGACGATTATAACCCACCATGAAACTTCACTAATTAAATATGTAACCTCGATGTTCCCTATTTTCGTTCCAAAATTGATATTTATAATAAAGAGAAAATTGTAGTACCCCACAATAATAATATTATAAAAATTATATAGTGGCACCCCTTTTTCCCTTTACAAACTCATCCTTTAAAATCAATAGTATGACTTCCAAACTCAATTTTTATCTACCCTCTTTAATAGTTTGTCATTATTCAATGATGACTTCCACAAATTCTTGTCTCCTAACCCTAAAGGAATAACCACATAAATAATACATTAGGATATTAACTCTACAGTCCATAATTTATTATTATAAATAATGGAAAGAGATGTAACATAGGTATAAATAAGGTTTATCAGGAGTGATTCTTACCCAAAAATTCATATCTGAAGGAATCGGCTCCTCTCCGCGTATTTGTGCTCCCCACCGTAGAAATCTTTATGGGTTTATGACTCAAACGTAGTAACTTGAGTTTACTACTAATTTATTGTTTTTATATGGGTAAGTGGTATAAGGTATTTAATAAAATATGAATTTGGCCCATTAATCACTTACTAAAATTAACTATTTAAAATTTACCCCCTAATTAATAACCATAGTTAAATGAGTAATTCAAAATTTTCTAACCAACTTCACAAACTAATCCAAAATAACTAGGACAACTATCGAGAAGGGTAAAACAAAAATTTTACGAAAATTTCCAAAAATGACTTGTCGGGTCATTACATTATCCACCACTAAAAATCATGTTCATCCTCAAACATAAGGAAGAAAAGGGAAGAATAACTGATGTCCAAAAATCTGAGGTATAATTTCCAGAGTCAATGTTTATCTCTCAAAGTGAGCTCCTCCTTTAGACCATTTCATCAAGATCCATTACTAAGAATTTGAACTTTCGAATCAAACTTTGGAATATCCACAAATTAAGAGTTATTATCAAGCCACAAACTAACCCATGAACCCAATCTAAACTGAAACCCACTGGACCACAACACAATCATCATGACGGATTTTTTCTCACATAATCAAGATAATATTCTGAATCAATAGCGGCTACAACAAGAAGTGAACGTGAACCAACCACCACATACTCATAATGCACAAACCATCATAAGATCTTATCAAGATTCCCTTTTCACAACACAATCTTTTCACGAGTTTAAGTTATGAAAATCTAATCTTTAGACATCAGATACTCATCAAGGGAGAATCCAACTTATCTAACCCCAAGAAAGAAATTATCAAGTAACCACCCAGCAAGCGATATACCCAAACATATAGAACCTCTAACAACACTATCAAAACACTGGATCAGTAGTTGTGATTGTAGACAACCCTTAAAAACTGTAGAACTAGACCTAATGATCCCCCACATTCAATCATGTATAGCTAAAATGTAACCTCAACGACTAGACGAATATTAAAAGTGTCGTACAATTATAACTCTTCATGGTAGCTCTTCCATAAGGTCTCTTAAGCAAGTTAGTACGTGTAAAGCTACTCGAAAACTTCAATTGCCCCAATGCAACACCAAATCTACCACTTCTGAAATCACCAAATATACCCAAGAATTTTACACTACCAATAGGACATCACGAGATCGGTACATCCAATCCACCAATAGGAATTCACCCACTGAAGTAAAAACACGTGTGGGCATATGTAGTGAATTATATTCTAAATCATGTCTAGAATGAAGTAGGTGGTTATATAAGAATGTATGGAGCCAAGGTCAAATAACACAAGATAACCACATCGGTCATTTACTTTGCTTTGAAACCATCACTAGTATCAAAGTCTTCTTAGAAAATACATTGTCGCCTACAAAAATTCCAAAATATGGCTCCCTCTCTTTCCATTCAAGCATTCCATCACAGATATGAGTCACACCCAAGACTGATAGTACTAAGTTCAAATCTAAAAATACTTTCCCATTGAGGTACAATAATTGAATCACACCCAATGTCAACTTCACGCAATCACTCACATACCAAGTTTCAACTACCATTCAAACCATCTTATATCTCATGCCATAACCAAGAGAAATTCTTGGTCACCCCAATAATTGTATATAAAATGAGCATATAACCTCTATTTACTATCAAGTATCTATGTAACACATCACATCAGCCTATGTAGTTTCATCTAAAAATAGTGGTTTCAATCACCTCAAAATCCTCAATAACCATGAATAACTGTAGGTCCATACTGTTACGTATCCATAAGTCACCTACCATAATCTGAACAATTTAGCCCCACATAACAACACCTAATCTTACATACCTCACTATTTTTCACCCAATTCAAAACCCAATCTTCATAGGAATTGCTAAGAAATCCCTAGTAAGTCTATACCGAACCAATTTACAACCATAGTCATATTAGAACTTATATATGAACATTCATACATCCTTCAACTTCGAACCAAGAGTCTATATGAGAGATCTTATTCCTTCACATCTCTTTAATTCTTCTCATGACGCAAATTTTAAATACCTTGAACTCTTCAATACACCAGACTTGTTTTCCTTTCACTGACCTGTTAACCAAACTTATCCACTGACGAACAACCCATGACATTTTATCTTATACTCTAAACCAAAACTTTTAAGTGAAACCAATTCCTCAAGTCCTTTAAAAATCAAAAGTAAAAAGTATACGATCCAAACAATGCACAATACCTTCCAATTGCTCAATACACCACACCATTAATTATTTCTTACCCGATCTGTCACACCCTCTTTCGCCCACGGCGGAAGGGTTTTTTCAATTTTAGTGACAGTATTCATTTAGGGATTTTTTTTTCAGAGTCGCCACTTGGAATTGAGTTATGGTGTTTCAAGTCACCTTTTTTTTAATCCCTAACCAAAAGGAAATGACTCTATATTTTGTACTTCGAATCAGTAATTCGGGTAAGAAATTATGTTGACCGAGGGGAAGGTATTAGGCATCCCTCGAGTCCCGTGGTTCTAACACGGTCGCTTTTATTGACTTGTACTTAAATTATGATTTATTTATTTGTATATATGCTTATAGGCTACAGTTTCACTCGTATTTTTATTGTTGAAGTTTTATTTGGTCTTGACCTAGATACGTAACCGCATTCTTGGTCTTGACATTTAGAGACATAACTATCTTCTTTGCATCACACTTAATAGTTTTTTTTGTCTATAAGTCTCTACTTTAAATTAATGAAAGTTAATTATATTTTTGAATAAGGTGTGTCACCGCATCCTTGAGTTTATCTTAAAATCTCAAGAAAGATGTGTAACCACATTCTTAATCAAGACAAATATTTTTAATGTGCCTAAATGTTCGTCTAATGTTAAAGAAATATTTATTACTTATAAAGAAAAATTAAATGAATTAAATAAATCTAAACTTCTAGAATACAATATGAAATTTTGGATTATTTCTATATTTTTATTTTTTATTACTTTAAAAGTTAACGTTGGAATTAAACATTCATTTTCTAATCCCATAAAACAATAACTAATTGTTAAGAATAAATATCATTTTTGTTTGATAAAATAAAACAATAATAGTTTATTTACTTTTGAGTCTAACAGTCTTTACATTATCATCATTGCATCAAACTCAAGACCAGAATAACGTCATGACCTGTTTATTTTTAAGAGATCACAACTAACGAATAAAAAAAAGTAAATAAAAATAATCACCAATTAAACTATCCTCATTCATCATACAAAAGATGTAACACTTAATTCATTCTTCATTTCAATCAAATTATGAATAAAAAAAACAAAGAAAACATATCATATAGTTACATCAAATTCCATGAATAAATTAAAGAGATAAGGTAAAGTTGAACCTTAAATGAAAAGAATAAGTACTGTAGAATCTTGACTGAATCCCGATTAGAACACTCACAATTTTTGGTGTGAATATGTGTTGTGTTTATATAAAAGTAATGAAAAAAGAGAATAAAGAGATGAATATGTTTGTGGGTATGCTACCAATTGTTTTTTTCTTTTTGCTTTTTGTTGTGTATGCGTCTGTGTATTTGTATGGTATAGTGTTGTGTGTGTATTGTTTTTTTTTCCAGAATGATGCATGTGTGTTGTTTCTGGGTGTTCTTTTCTCTCTTTTTTTCCTCTCCGTGCTTCTGATGTATGTCCGTGTTGTGTAGTAGTACTAGTATTAATATAGTAGTGTATGTGTGTGTTGGTTGTATGTCGTGTGTATGGGTGTGTAGTGAGTGGAGTGGTATGAGGGTAATGTGAGGTGAGTATGGGTAGTGGGGTAAATGTGGATGAAAATGGGTAGTGAATTTAGGATAAGAGGTATTGACTTAGTTTAAGTTAGTAATTGTTTTTTTTAATTAAATTATATAAAAAATTAACCTACTTTCTTGAACTAATAGTTAAATACAAGATAAGTTAAATAGTTAATTAAAAATAAGAAACACTAGCTTATTTGTTAAATTTAAATTAAGTTAAAACATATAGTGTTTTTTTTTAGTTTTCAAATATTTTAAAATAAACTTACTAAAATATGATGAAACATAAAGTATTTAATTTAAATATTTAAACAAAATATTTAAGCACTAAAAATGGTGTAAAACCTTAAGTTCGGTCAAAAATTATGTGTCTGCAGTTTGCCCCTCTTTGACAGGAAACACGAAGTGTTTTCGAACAAAGAAGTAGACAATGCAATTAATTTTGACCGGACTCTTATTTGAAAGACAAAATTTGTGCGACCAAGTCTTGGTTTTGGACATCCTACATATCTCGGGTTATAAGGGAATCAGGTCACATGTAGTTCAAAGAGATGAGGTGATGAGTTTGAAGTTAAGTGAGGTTTCATCGAGGCTCCAAGTCGTGATTCGTATCCTTATATAAAAATAATGAAAGCTAATAGTCAAAAGGAAAATAAAAGTACAAGCTCCTATCTATACAGCTTCTCTTGAGTCTTCACTTGTGTCTTTACTTTCAGATATCACCTTGATTTTTGGGTGAGTATCTTGATCTTGAATTGGATTGAGGCTTAACTTGCCGCTTAGAGTGAGCTTTTGGCACTCTTCAAAATGACAATTTGAATATGTTCTTGAATGACTGCATGTTTTCTTGATCAGAAGCTGAATAGAAATAGATGTTAGGAAGTCAGGTTGCTATATGCATTGAAGAAGCTGATTCTGGCTATCATGGGATTGATCATTCAGAAAAGAGTTAAAACTTTGTTCCTGAATTTCAAATCCATGTTTTGCTTGAAAATACCTGAAAACCATCACAAACAAAAGAAATAAACAACATTTTTGCCCCAGTTTTCAATGGAAAATTTTTGTGAGTTATTAGCAAAAATGTGAATTTAAAAAATAAATAAATAAACTCAGACTAG